>CATIWF010146924.1:0-33534 GCA_949630135.1 Balakata baccata | reverse complement strand
AAACTTAGTGAAACTTAAACAAATTGAAATATGCATTTTGAAGACCACTAACTAGGGTTTGGTCTAATGGCAGTATGGCCTTCATATGTTCATTAGCTTATAACTTTTTCTATACTAGTCCAATTTATATGATTCTTATTTTTAATTAAAGCTAACATATAGAGATACCACATATCTAAATTTCAGATAAATTGGACCATTATGGAATATTTTATGCAATTTATAAACATGTTATATTCTCTATCCTGTTTTTGACCATAGGCAGTTTTGAGACCAATTTTGCTTCTTCATATCTTACAACGTGTAAGTCATATTTGTATGAAACTTTGTATGCACATATATATGTTAAAATGGAACATTTTTCATGTTGACAACTTTCATCTATTCTGCCTCTAAGGTCCTCATATGGAAGGGTAATTGGGACTGGTCAGAAACAGGGCTGATATCCGGACCAGTCTGACTTGTGAAGGCCATAACTCACAACATACATAACATATTGAGGTGAAATTTGTTCCAAAATTTGGTAAGACATGTACCTATAAATTTTATGTTTCGACTATTTACAGATTATATCTATAAGGAGCTCAAAATTGGCAAACAACTGACTGGACCTGCCTAGAATACTAAGCAGGCAGCTCAAATATGGAATAGGCATGACTCTCTTGCCTATAACTCAATATCCGCCCATAATCTGGTCTTGAAATTTGGTATGCAATAGATAATACATATATCTACAACTTTCATGTTTTGAGTTTCATCAATTACTGATTCTATCATATAGAAACAGAATTAAAACAGTAGATGATTCAGCTAGATTTCTCAATGGAACCAGTTCCAGTCCGATGCCAATATCTTTCCACAGACACTAAATCTTATAAAACCATTTATATAGCCATAAATTTAAGATATAAATCTACAAATTTTATGTTTTGTACTTCTTTAGAATCGGTGTCTAGCATGAAGAAAATGAGACCCCAAGTTGGTAGTACAGAAGCAGAATCTGAGAACTTTGGTACATAATATTTAACAACTTTCTTACCATAAACCATGACCCATCAACACCCAAATCATGATTAACAACAAAGAAGGAATAATTACTCACTTGAGCATCAATTTTTGGCTGGAGCTTTTGATGGAGAACTGAAGAAAATGGAGAGAAGAAGAATAAAAAACAATTAGGTGAATGTATAAGGAGCAGCCTAATTTGACTTAACTTAGCCAACTTTGTCCCATTCAAATTTTTCTGATTTCTCTTTTTTTTTTACATTTAAATAATTTTAAATAATAATTAATTAAATTAATTATTATTATTATTATTATTATTATTTTCTCTACATATTTACTTGTATTTAGTGCCAAAATATTATCTAATCAAATTGTCTACTTTAATTAATTTTCAATACCTTGTGTCCTTATTTAAATTATAACTAGACACATATGACTTGCTCATATTGCGATAAACCGATCCGTGTCAAGTCTATCTCGCGAACACATCTAGCTAAAATCTCTATGTATGCATGTGTTTCATGTGAATAACATATATAAATTGAATATGTCCAAATGTAATGCGTGTCATAATGCATGTGAGAAAGTCGAGGGTGTTACATGTATTCTGTTGTATTGTGTTCCTATAACTGTATTCATATCTATGCTTCTTAAGTCACAATACATTAAGAATGCTTCTTAAGTCACAATACATTAAGAACACATATGGGCAAATTAGTATCACCAAGTGCAAATATCAACTCTAAATCTAGACTAAAGCAACATTTGTTGTATACTTACCCCTTCATCCCAATTTATCCTAAACATCATTTCTCCACTGCCACCATAACTTTACTTAAGTTTGAGAAATCTAAATCTTTCTTGAATCTATCTCTCATGTCCACATAAGAAAACAAATCAACATTTGGCCGCTTCATCTTTCCTCTTTGGAATTATATTGTATTTTTCTATTTTATAATTTTTTTAGTTGAACACCAAATAATCTCTCTTCTTATTTTATTTTTTATGCATTTCAGTTATAGTAATGGTTTTTAAAATAATCTTTCTTTCTACAATTTTTTTTTATATTTACTTCTTTAAAAACAAAAATGTTTAGATCCTATTAATTTCTAAATTTAAATTATCTTTCCTCCTTAAAATTGATCTTATTTTGTTTCTTTTTCTATTTACTTTTTGAAAAATAACTAAACGTATTGTAGTTATATATATTAGGAGTGTATATGGTCCAATCCAATCCGAGGATTGTAAAATCTTCAAAACCATATTGTAATGTTAGAGATTTTTAAATATAAGTATTGTATATATTGTCAAAAATAAATCTTCATATTGTATTATTCCAAAAATATGGGACAATTAAGTATATTTCTTTGATTATTTCGGTGCTAAACAATATGGTACAATATAATGTAAATAGTTCGGTACTTGAATAATATAATAAATATAAATATAAAAATCTGATCACAAAAATAAAACTTGATGTAAGAAAATTTCATAGCTTCATACATAATAAATTCCTTAAAACATTCTGTTGAACCTTGATGGGTATTTCCGTCATTTTGATGACCACAATTAATTATCCAATGAAATTTAATCATTTCAAATGTTTTGAGTCTTAAATAGGTCTATTATAATCAAGCCAAACATATAAAGAGAATTGAAAGTCAAAATTGGATGAACAAGCTTTCAAAAGATATACTTCATCACTAGGCTTCATGACCATGAAGATTTTATCGTGACCGTGAAAGATTTTGTCCAATTGATCCAGCAACTTTCACGCCTAGCCTTCACCACTAAGACATCCTTCATGACCGTGAAAGAATCCTTCATGACCATGACAGTTGAGCAGGAAATTTAATCTTCTTGAGCCAAAATGCTTTATGACAGTGAACAGTTTTGTCATGATTATGAATCTGGGCACATACATCATTAATGAGGCAGTTCAATGGCTATAAATACAATAAATGTACCCCCCATGACTATAATTCTTCAAGGGAGTATAAATACTTCACATTTATGACTGTATGGGGTAAGAGAACAATTGATTAAGTGCAAATTACTTCAAATCATTATTGTGTATTAATTTTTCAGCTACCTCTCTTTCTCTCACTTCTACATTGTATTTCTTCAAGAGCTCGAGTTTTTATTGAGTTCTTTAGGTTGTTGAGTGATTTCTTTCTTGTAATCAATAGCTCAGCAGTGAAATTGAGTGTATTGGGTTGGGGATTAAAATACTTATAAGGGTTAAAACACTTGGGTAGCTTGTTTAAACTTGTAAGGATTTAATATACACCTTGAAGTAGATTATTAGTGAGTTCAAACTCTCAACTGTGATTAGGGAGAGGAGTAGACTAAAAGGGTCAAACCTCTATAAATTGCTTGTGTTCTCTTACTCTTCATTGTTCAAAATTTTATTTTCCCATTCCATTCAAAATTACAATTTCACCTTCGTTCTTAGTACTTGTGGTATTTCATTTGGTATTAGAGTAAGGTCTCCTTTAGTGAAGATTTAATCATCTAGGAGTTAAAGATCATGGCCTCTACAAGTCAAGTTCCCAATCTTTGTAGACCAAGCTACACAAGACCTTCATTCTTTGATGGAACCAATTATGCTTATTAGAAGAACAAGATGGAGATGTTCTTGGATAGTGAAGGTATCAATCTTTGGGATAACATTGAAGAAAGGTGGACTCAACCTATAAGAAAGGATAAAGATGGAAAGGAAGAGCCTCTTCTATGAAGCAAGTGGACTAAAGAGCAAACAAAAGCAAATTTGAGAAATAAGAAGGCCATCGACATTCTCTATTGTGCTTTGAGTAGAGAATAATACAATAGAATTGAGCATTTGAGGTCTGTAAAAGAAATTTGGAATGCTCTAAGAACAAAGCATAAGGGAACTAATCATGTTAGAAGTAAGAAGCTCTAAATGCTTTGTAAGGAGTATGAATTGTTTGATATGGAGCCTAATGAAAAGGTAAGTGACATGTATAGTAGGCTCATCAAACTCATCAACTCTATGAGAAAGCTTGGCAAGTATTACTTCCTTGAAGAAATCAACAATAAGATCCTTGTAAGCTTACCTTAAAGGCAATGGGAAGCTAGAATTTCCTTAATTGAAGAATCAAATGATCTCTCAAAAGCTTCCTATAGATGTGTTATTGGGAAAGCTTTTCACTTATGAGATCAAAGTGTCTGAAATGAATAAAGATGAGAAGATAAAAAAAAGATAAGGAAATTGCTCTCAAGGCTAGCAAAGAGGCAAGTGAGAATGATTCAAGTGATGATGACTTAGCTATGATCTCTAGAAAAGTCAAAAACCTCATTATGAAGAAGAACAGGGAGAAGGCCTTCAAAAAGCAAGGCTCAAGCAAGAAATATCAACTCATTTGCTATGAGTGCAATAAGCCTAGACATATTTGATCGGAGTGCCCAAGATTGAATAGGTCCTATAAGAAGGATAAGAAGGAGAAGAGGAAAGCCTTTGCAGCAACTTATGATGACTTTAATGATTCAAGTGATGAAGTTGCCAACCTTTGCTTCATGGCAATTGAAGGGCCTTCCACCAATGAGGTAACTTAAGAACTTGATCTTGTTCCTAGTGATGATGACATGATGCGTGTTATTGAAAAGCTTATGCATAAGTGTGAAAATATTCTTCGAGAATTAATTCACTTAAAGAAGTAGTCAAAACTCTAGAAGAAGAATTTGAAAAATTAAGAACTTCTTATGAAGAGTTAATTAAATCTTTAGATGAATGCAATTCTACTAAGGATAAGGCTTTAAATTATCATGCTAAACTTGTTGAGAAAAATGCATTATTAGAAAAGGGAGTTAATAGTCTCAAGAATTCCATTTCTAGATTCAATAAAGGGAAGAAAATCCTCGATGGATGATTGCTATTAATTCCATCACTTGTCAATCTAAAAATGGAATTGGGTTTGACAAGTGGCATGCTAGTTCCTCAAAATCTAAAAGTCTAAGTGTGCCTATCACTAAGACTTATAATGAACCTAGTTTAAGAGTCAAAAGACCTAAGAGGTTCAATAGTAACAAAGCCAATAGCTTAAGAACCAAAGGCAATAGAGGTCCTCCTCCTAGGAGACATCATCATATCCTTTCATATAGTTTTCATGGTTTTCAAAGGAAGGAATATGCACATCATGCTACATGCCATTATTGTGGTGCACATGGACATATTAATATGAGATGTTTGATAAGGAAGGCTCATGCTTGAAATCCACCATGAATGAACACAAGTGGTATGTAGATAGTGGATGTTCAAGGCACATGATCGAAAATGCCAACCTATTCACTCATTTGGAGATGAAGAAAGGTGGTAAGGTAACATTTGGAGATAATACCAAATGTAAGATTATTGGCATTGGACAAGTTGGTAAGAAAGACTCAACTCTCACTGAGGATATTCTTTTGGTTAATGGTTTGAAACACAATTTGCTTAGTGTTAGTCAATTGTGTTTTAAGGGACATAATGTAACTTTTGAACATTCAAAATGCTTTGTGACCCAAATTTCAAATACCAAAGTTATTTTTAATTGTGAAAGGGTTAACAATGTTTACACAATTGATCTAACCTATTTGGCTAATCAAGGTGTTGAGTGTTTTATAGCCACTAAGGATGACACATGGGTTTGGCATAGAAGACATGGACATGCTAACATTAAGCTCATTAGAGATCTAAGCAAGAATGAACTAGTCATTAGCTTACCCAAAGTCAAATTCCAAAAGGACAAGGATTATGGAGTACGTCAAATGGAAAACAAGTTAGAAGCTCCTTCAAACCAAAGAACAAGGTAAGTACTACTAGACCCCTTCAATTATTGGATATGGATTTGTTTAGGCCTTGTAGAGTTACTAACTTTGGTGGAATGCACTATGCATATATGATTGTGCATGATTACTCTAGACATACTTGGGTATCCTTTTTTGTTCATAAGGATGACAGTTTTAATGTTTTAAAATTCTTGTAAAATGTATTCAAATGAAAAATGTTTTAAGATCTCTTCTATTATGAGTGATCATGGAAAATAATTTGAAAATGATTCTTTTAAGTTGTTTTGATTTGAAATGGACATTAATCATAACTTTTCTTCTCCTAGAACACCTCAACAAAATGAGGTTGTTGAAAGGAAGAATAGGACATTAGTTGAGATGGCTAGAACTATGCTTAATGAGTATAATCTTCCTAAATACTTTTGGGCCGAAGCTGTTAATACCACATACTACATTTCAAATAGAGTTTTCATGAGACCTTAATTAAACAAAACTCCTTATGCACTATGAAATTGTAGAAAGCACAAAATTTCATATCTAAGAGTATTTGGATGCACGTGCTTTATGTTGAATACTGAGGATCATCTTGGAAAATTTGATACTATAATCGATGAAGGTATCTTCCTTGGCCATGCAAAGTCTAGCAAATCTTATAGTCTTCAACAGAAGAACCTTAGTTGTTAAAGAATCCATGCATGTTGTATTTGATGAATCTAACCCCTTTGAGCATTAGACACTCTCTCAAGCATCTTAATAATCTAGCCTTTATCTCTCAAATTGAACCTAAACATGTTGATGATGCTTTTGTGTGATGAGAGTTAGGTGCTTGCCATGCCAGAAGAACTCAACCAATTTGAGAGAAATAAGGTATGGGCTTTAGTCCTTAGACTTAAGAGCTATCCTATTATTGGCACTAAGTGGGTGTTCATAAATAAACTTGAAGAAAGTGATGTCATTACTAGGAATAAGTAGTGGTGTAATTGAGTCGAATCGATACAAAGCCAAACTCGAGCTCAACTTGATTAAAAAACTCGGAAGCTCGAACTCGACTAGAACTTGATCAAGCTTTTTTTCAGTTGTTCGAAACTTGACTTGAAAAATAATCGAGCTACACAAACTCAACTCAATAAAGCTCGAATCAATTAGAAAATTAATAAATAATTATACTCGAAATCGATTCGACTCGAACTCGACTTGATTAAGCTGAAATAAATTTAAACTAAATAAAAATAAATTATCCATCAAAATAAAATTTTAATAAACAAAATATTATATTTAATACAAATGATACAATATAATAACATCCATAAATAATTAATATTTTGGTGCTTTATCTCTTCCGTAGCCTCTATTCAATTACACCAATATCAATATAATTATCCTTCTCCCACCTGAAAAAAAAAATCAAAGTTATAAAATGTTAAAATCTATTTGTAAATGTGAAGATTATAATAAAATTTATACAAATTATATTGATGTGAATTATGTGAAGTTATTATTGACATAACAATATACAAATTATATAAGATTGTTAACAACCTGTGTTTTACTTTATTTATTATTGACATTACAATATACAAATTATACAAGATTGTTAACAACCAGTGTTTTATTATGTTTCAGGTTTCAACGACTATAAAGATATTAAAAAACTTTCTTACATCCTTTGTTTAGTCTTAAAAATTAATCTAATTGTTGCAAATTCCATGTTGAGTTCATATTATTAGTTTTGCTACATCAACTAATGTTATCACCAATTAGAAAGCACATAGGGTAATTCAATAAACTTGATACAAAACCTCCAATTTACAAGTCAATCATACCACAAAAACCAAGATACAAGTAACTGTCGAGGTTAACTCCAAATTATCAAACACTCAAGACTCTTCTATAAGAAAAACATAAGAAGATCTGATTGTTCATATGATCTTTGTTCACTATAAAGTAGAGTCTCTCCCTAATGAGAATGCACCCAAAAACATTAGAGCAAATCAATTAAAGATAGTTTAAAGGAGGTGTTAGTGAAAGATCTCACATACCTCTCGAGTGTCATGAACACTAGACCATCTATTAACTATTATTCTACATCTAAAGTTGACAGATCAAAGGTCAAATTGCCTCCTGAATTTGTAAACAAAATTCAATTCATGCCAATTTTAAATTCATGCATTCATGCCAAAGATCTACATATACCTCTCCAATGCCATAACATTTATGCATCACCAGCATATAAAACTTCTAATTTATCATCATAACCAAGTTGAGGTACTTACATAATTTAGGCATCAATGGGAAGAATAATCTCTAACGATTTCTTCTCCTGAACAAATTATTAAAAAATGATTTAAGTATAATATAATATATTATCAATAATAAATCATGTGAATACAAATTAAGCAAGCTACAAAGAATTCACTTATGTAAATTAAGCAAGCTACAAAAGAATTTACTTACTTTATTCTTCTTCTTGATTCCATGAAAACTGCGACACCAATCCCCTCCACAAAGAAGAACTTGCATTGTTTCAATAGATAGTAAAGCCCGATATGTATCAATGACTCTACCACCAGCACTAAAAGTAGCTTCAGATGCAATAGTTGTGATAGGAATAGCAAGTATATCGCGAGCCATCTTAGACAAGATGCGATACTTCAAAGTGTTCACTTTCTATCATTTCTACTAACAACTTAAGTCTCCCTTCTGATTGATTGATAAAACTCACACTATCACGAATATCTTCAATAATATCCTTAATATGAGAAAGACCATCTTGAACTATAAGGTTTAAAATATGTGTGATGTATCGAACATGAAACAATTTGCCCCCATAAAGTAATTTCTTATTTCGGGAGAATGTATCCTTCAAGTTCTTTACAGCTACATCACTCTTTGAAGCATTGTCAAATGTGATTGTGTACACCTTATTTTCAATTCCCCACTCTTTCAAGCATTTGTAAATATTATCAACAATACCAATTCTACGAAGAGGAGGTAGATGCACAAAACTGATGACACGTTTCTGCAATTTCCAATTAGAATTGATAATATACAAAATAAGTAGTGATGACCATATACTCAATTTTTTTATTAGTTGACATCCACATATCTGTTGTCACACTTATCTTATTGACATTCTTCAAAACTGTCCTTAATTTCTTCTTCTCCAAATCATAAACTGTTACACAATCCTTCTTAACGATGTTTCAAGAAATTTTTTCCCACTCTAGCATTCCCTTTTTTTTTTGCATCATATTGAACCCTTCTTCCTCCACATTGGTAAAAGGATGCTCATGCATTAATATCCAATGTGCAGCTACTTCTCTCATCTTGCCCATATCAAACTTTCCATCTGTAAGGACTGGTGTAACAATTGGAGCATCATCTAAAGAATCTAGCTAAAAATTAATTCTTTGTTGTTGCTTAAGGAAATATTTTCTTTGTAAACAACTATTCAAATGCCTTGAAAAGTGAGTTGTGCTCTTGCTCGAAAGAATTGTGAGTTTTGTTTTGCAATGATTGCATTAGGCTTTCTTACTACCATTAGGAAGAGTTATTTCTTTGAACTCACTCCAAATAGTCGAAGTCTTTGCTCTCTTCTTCTTTTGAAATTGAGAACTCTCTTCTCCTTCATCTTGCTCTCTAGTATTACTAGTACCATTATGTTCTTGAGTAGTCACATTATTAGTACTAGTAGTATCCGTAGGCAAAGGAGCATCTACCATAATTTGACTTCTAGAAGAATTCATTTGTAGTATAGGAGATGACTCATCAGGTGGAGATGTCATACTCTGTAAAATCAATAACAAATAGTTTCAATTACTAAAATAAAATAAGCTTGCAGGTACCAAAATAAAATAGACAAAATAGAATTTGTTTATTTTTCATAAGTTATTTGGAAGTGTAGGCATGCAGCAAATAAGAAGGTAGAAGAGATTATTGCTTTGCATCAAACAATTGTACTTCTCATACTATTAATGCATAAAAAATAACAATAGTTTATGTAAGCTATTCACTTTAGTTTCTTTAGGCTTGTATTTTGAAAATCAAGCCACTTAATAGGTATGGATGTGGATTTCGAAAATCAAACCACTGTAGATAAGCCACACAAATATAGAATTAATGAGATTAAATTGATTACATACAATTAAGCTTTCTTTCCTTTTCAATATACATAATGAAAAAATATATAACTTAGAATTCTTTATTAAAAATTATCTTATTTTGAAAAAAAAAATAAATTACATATAAAACAAAAGGTGAGATTTTTAACAATTATTAGCCCCTAAATCTTAATAGTCAACAACTAATCTAAAACATTATTTGATACTAGTTACATTGAAGATTGATTATTTAATTAATCCCTCTTTTATATTTCGAGATCTTCTTTATCCTGTCAAATCTCCATCATTATACATATGAATACATACCATTTGTATATTATATTGTATATATGGATGATTAATTGACTCTCCTAACTCATAATTGAAACACCCCATTATTGAACTGATTAACCTTACTGCTTGACACAACTCCACTGCATATTTTTAGTCCTGGACTAGTTGGCTTCTGAACATGGATCAATATCTCCATCTATTCATTTTAGACCAATATTTTTGTGCTATAACCTTTTTCTTTTCTGATGGTTTACATATGATATATAGGGCTACCCTTAGGTTAATATGACTTTTAGGTGAAATTTGTTGTTACCCGAGGACAACTTTGTCTCTTTGGTTTTTTCCTTAAAATCCTATAACAGATTATCAAAACAAAAAAGAGAACTTCCAAATCACTAAAAACTGGAACTGTGAAATCATAAGTAACAAAAATATCGACATTTACACTATCTAACAGCGACAAGAAATGTGAAATCAAAACTAGAACGAAATTGGAAGAAATGTGAAATCAAAACAAGAATGAAATCGGAAGAAATGTGAAATCAAAACTAGAATGAAACTTGGAAGTGAAATCAAAAATAGAAAAAACTCTACTAGAAATTGTTGTTACCTCTCAAGTCTCAACTCAAACAAAGAGAAGAAAACGTCTCAACTTGAGCGAAATAAAAGTAGATGGTAGGTGAGGAGAGGCAGTAGTAAACAAGTGGAGGAGCAAAAGAGAATGAAATCAGCAGCAAATGGGAGGAGGTGGCAAGAAGGAGGGTTTTCGAATTAAGGTGTAAAAATTCTAAAGAAAGAGAAGTAGGTTTTTCACTTAATAAGGGGTATAAAAGTAATTTAATAAATAATAAAAATAGTAGAAGCTCGATTAAGCTCGCAAGCCTTATGAGTCATGTATTACGATACTTGAATTCGACTCGAGTAGCTCAAGCCCGAGCTCAACTCGATTAACTCTGAGTCGAATTCGAGTATTTTACGAGCCGATCTCGAGTAGCTCGCGAGTAGCTTGACTCGTTTACACCCCTAGGAATAAGGCAAGGTTAGTGGCTAAAGGCTATAACCAAGAAGAAGGAATAAACTATAATGAGACCTTTGCCCTTGTTGTAAGGTTAGAAGCTATTAGAATATTGCTTGCATTTACATCATACATGGATTTTAAGTTATATCAAACGAATGTTAAAAGTGCTTTACTTAATGTTATATTGAGGAGGAAGTTTATATTGAGCAAATTTCGGGTTTTGAGCATCATCATCTCCCAAATCATGTTTTTAAACTTACCAAAGCTTTGTATGGCTTGAAGCAAGCCCTTAAAGCTTGGTATAAGAGATTAAGTAATTTTCTTTTGCAACATGGATTTTCAAAAGGCAAGGTCAATACAACTCTTTTCATTAAAAGACATAAGCATGATATTCTCATTAGACAAATCTATGTGGATGATATTATATTTAGCACTATTCTGAGTGCTTGTGTAAAGAATTCTCTAAGTGTACACAAAGTGATTTTGAGATGCGTATGATGGTGGAGCTTAAGTTCTTCCTTAGACTCCAAATCATGTCTAGATAGGAACTTCATCAATCAAGCTAAGTACACCAAGAATTTGCTCAAAAGATTTTGGATGGATAGAGCTAAGGCAAGCAAGATTCCTATGAGCACCACTATCAAGCTTGACAAAAATAAGAATGGCAAGCAAGTGGATGAAAAGAAATATTGAGATATGATCGATAGCCTTTTTTATCTTACTGCAATAAGACCTGATATTATGTATGCCATATGCATATGTGCACATTTTCAATCTTGTTCAAGATATTCTCATTTGCATGCTATTAAAAAGATATTAAAGTATTTGATTGGCGTATAACATTTAGGCTTATGGTATCCTAAATGCATGTCATTTGATCTTATGGCATATTCAAATATGGATTATGTTAGGAGCATTCTTGATAGAAAAAATATTTCGGGTACTTGTCAATTTTCGGAAAACTCTCTTATTTCTTGGTTTAGTAAAAAGCACAATTCTATGGCACTATCCACCGCCGAAGCTGAATATATTGCCGCTGGTTGTTATTGTACTCAAGTATTATTGATAAAATAACAACTTAAGGATTTTTTGTTGGATTTTAATAACATTCTTATTAAATATTATAATATGAGTGCTATTAATCTTTCTTAGAATCCAATTCAATATTCAAGAAGCAAAACATATAGATATTAAACATAGAAGCTAATGTATAGATATTAGACATCATTTCTTACGTAATTATATGAACAAAGGTGATGTTGTGCTTGAATTTATTGATACCATTAATCAACATGTTGATATTTTTATTGAACCTCTTTGTGAGGAAAGATTGAACTTCGTTAAAAGAGAAATTGGAATGTTGGATGGTAGTTCATTATTATGTTCTTTAATTTTTTTTTTTTTTTTGCATTATTATTGTTATTGTGAACCTTGAATGTTATTTGATATTTGATGATGATAATCATACATTTATTTTTAGTCCCACATAATTATTTTTAAGTGCAATCTTGTGTCTAAAATTATATCCTTTTGTATTGTACTCCTTATGTCTCAAAAAATCCTCTTTTTTTTAGTGTTTTTAATGGCCTTTCAGTCCCCTTCACGGTTGTATGTCACGGTCATGGAACCATGACATTGGAGTTGTATCCAGCCTTGTTCACGGCCAACTAACCATAAAAGGCTGTGTCATGGGCGTGACATTATATGTCACGGCTGAGACATACGTAGCTGCCCCTATATTGTTTTTATCTCTCTTTTTCACTTCTTCTTCCCTACCCTCACCCCCAAATTCTCTCTCTTCTTCACCATTTCTTCCTTATTTCCTCACCATTTTCTCTCAGTCTTCTTCCTATTTCCCTCAAATTTCTTCCTTCTTCTACCTATTTTCTCATCTAAACATGATTTCATCTACTCCTTCCACCTAAAATTGCATTTTCCACTCTTTTTTGGGTTTACTATTTCCTTTCTTTTCTCTCTTATTTTCTCTCCTTTCTTCACATTTTTCATCTTTTAAGCTTATTTTCCTCTATGAATTTCCACATATTTTTCTTCTTTTTCTTTAAAAAATCACTTTTTTGTGTGTGGGTATTTCGGGTTTCTTAGCTCCTATCTCCAGTTCCGTTTTGGGTCTTCCTCTCTAAATCTCAAATACTTCTCTCATGGTTTCAACACCCATTTTCACATTTTCGTTGATTTGTATCACATTTTGGGTTTATGGCTTCTCAAGGTGAAACTTCTAAGGGCAAGAGGAGATTGAAATCTACTGCTGGCAAAACCCATGGAGACCCTATGTTTGGATTCTCCCATCTTTTTCTCATCCAAGGTACAAAAGTTTAAGATCTTGTTCTTTTTTGAGTTCTAGGTGTTTTGATTGGGAGACTGTAAGATTTGTTGCTATAGAACAAGAGGTTAGAGATTTATCGACTGCTCTGGGTATGTTTGAGTTTGGGGATATTTATAGACCTAGCTTTAGGGATTTAATTTTGGTATTTTTGAGCATTGTTAACATGAACTCTGTTGAGACTTTGACTTTTAGGCTTCATAGAAGGAGTCATTCTTTATCCGCCTCTGAGTTCACTACCATTTTAAAACTACCTATTAAAGTTCTTTTGAATGAATTTGATGATAAGGAGTTTTCTCCCTCTTGTGATTAGCATTCTATTGCCATTGGTGGTGCTTGGGATGTTAAATTAGCTAAGAGCACCTATCTTAAGTCAGTTGCTTTGAAATATATGCATCATTATGAGTTATAGTATTTTCGCAAGAGATAATATTAATGGCTATGTTAGGAAATCTAAGATACTTTTGCTCTATTATGCTAAGAACAATAAGCCTATTGATGTTAGTAGATGGTTTGCAGCTTAGCTTTGTTAGTTTGCCATTAAGACGGCTAGTGAGAATCTTATAGGGAGTTATATGACACACTTAGTTGTATTTCTGTGTTTGATTGATCTTAATAGCATAGGCCTATTCTAACCTCCCCTTCGAATAAGTTAGATGTTGATTCTTTGATCAGGATGGAAGCAGTAGTTAGGATCACATTAGAGGGGAGATGCATTTTAGACTTAAGGATCATATAGATCATATTATTTGGGCTGAGAGTGATTCAGTTGAGTTCAAGGCTAGTTGGCATGGTAAGATTAGGAAGAGAGTTAGACTTGAGGTACCTCAGAGCAATAAGCCTCGAGATATGGATGATACTTCGGTGGAGAGACTTTTAGTGATATAGTTGCCAATGGAGAGACTTCCACACCTGATATGGTTCAGTAGCTTATCTCCCACTTTGATCAGCACTTTGATATGTTTACACAACAATTCTTTAATCGCTCTAAAGCCTTTAATGAGTGCATTGAGACTCGTCTTGTCTCCCTTGAGATGGAGATTGTGGCTTTTCGGGATCACCATCCTCCTCCTTCCTAGTTCCCCTTGGCATTTATTGTTTTTTCATTGTTTTTTGACACAAAAACTTTATAATTGTACTTAACTAATTATGAGACATTTATATTTTGTTTGCATATGCCCATTTCTTCATATTGACTTTAGTTTTTTTTAATGGTGCCAAGGGGGGAGAATTTGGATATGTGGCTAATATGCTAATCATGTCAATATGCTAATATGCTAATCTTTTGTATATGTGGCCTATATTTTTGTCAAGGCCTATTTTGCTAATATATATATATATATATGAAAATTTGGATATAATGATCTGTGGCATTTATTCTATTTGGTTTGAATGCCTTATGACTTGATTTTATATGCTTGAACACAATGGCTTATTTATTTACTTCAAATGTTATTACTTATATGCATTTGTTGAGGGGAAGAATTTTTCTCTCCTTAGCCACATTGCTTAATTATTTGTCACCATAAAAAAGGAGGAGATTGTTAAAACTTGAGGGGTATTTCCATCATTTTGATGATCACATATAATTATGCAACGAGATTTAATCATTTCAAGTGTTTTGAGTCTTAAAAAGATTTATTATAATCAAGCCAAACATATAAAGAGAATTGAAAATCAAAATTGGATCAAAAAGCTTTCAAAAGAAAGGCTTCACCACCGGGCTTCATGACCATGAAGGATTTTGTCATGACTACGAAAAATTTTATCATGACCATGAAGATTTTGTCATGACTATGAAAGATTTGGTCATGATCGTGAAATACTGTGTCCAATTGATCCACTAGCCTTCATGACCAACCTCACCACTAAGACATCCTTCATGACCATGAATGGAAAATTCAATTTTCTTAAGCCAAAATGCTTCATGACCGTGAACAACTTTGTCATGACCAAGAATCTGGGCACATATATCATTAATAAGGTAGTTCAACAGCTATAAACACAATAAATGCACCCCCAATAGCTATAATTCGTCAAATGAGTATAAATACTTCACATTTATTATTATATGGAGTAAGAGAATAATTGATTAAGTGCAAATTACTTCAAATTAATATTGTGTATTAATTCAGCTACCTCTCTTTCTCTCACTTATGTCTACATTGTATTTCTTCAACAACTCGAGTTTTTCTTGAGTTCTTTAGGTTGTTGAGAGATTTCTTTCTTGCAATCAATAGCTCAATATTGAGATTAAGTGTATTCAGTTAGGGATTGAAATACTTGTAAAGGTTTGAGTGTGAGCCTTCAGTTAAAACACTTGGGTTGCTTGTTTAAACTTGTAAGGGTCTAATCTACACCTTGAAGTAGCTTGTTATTAGATTGAAACTCTCAACTGAGGTTAGGGAGAGGAGTAGGCTGAGAGCCAAATCTCTATAAATTGCTTGTGTTCTCTTACTCTACATTATTCAAAATTTTATTTTCTCATTCCATTCAAAATCACCAATTCACCACCCACCCACCCCCATCGCCCACCCTCCCCCTGGTACTTATGGTATTTCATGTTCATATTCAACAAACATAAAATGGCAATATATCATCGATAATTATTCTAACTAAAGCTTCTCTAACAAATATAATTTTTTAAAAAAAAAAATTTAAGTTTAGAATTTTTAAATTTTTATAAGGAATGCACTAGATTAGATGATAATGATAAGGTATATTACTAAAGGATTAAAAAGGATATAATTAAGTTTGAATAATGAGAAATGATATGAATAATACAATTAAGAAAATAGAGAAAATGATATCAATTGTTGAAATTTATATGATAATATATATGAGAATTTATATAATTAAGGAAAATTATATTAGTTGTTGCTAAACTTTATATGATAAATGTGTTTTGGACTCATATATATTATTTATTAATAAAATTTAAATAAGTATATAAGTTCAATTTAAAATAGTTATTTTGATAAGAAAATAACATAACATACCTGAGAATTAGTATAATTAAAGAAAAGAATATCAACAGCTAAAATTTATATGACAAATGTTTCATAAACCTGTATATATTAATTTATTAATAAAATCTAGATTAGTATATAAATTTAATGTATTATTGTTTTGATAAGAAAAAATATAATATAATAAAATTAAGCAAAAAGAATAAAAGATATAAGTACTTACTAAAATTTTTTATGATAAATGTGTAACAATCCGTATATATTATTTATTAATGAAATTTATATCTTAATAAGAAAATAATATAATATATATTATTAGCTAATAATATAGTAATATTTAAAGTTTAAATTAATAGGTATATAAACTCATAAATATAAGTACATAATTATAAGTATGTAATTATAAAGTTAAGCATATAAATTTGTGATTATTTAATTTTAATATATATATATATTATTTATATTAATTATAAAATATATAAATATAAAAATTTATTAAGTAGATTTATTAAATATATGTTTTATTTATTAATATAATTTAAATTACTATATAAATTTAATATAATTATTTTAACAAAAAATCATATAGTTTAATTAGAAAAATAATAGTTTAGATTAATTTACCATATAATTATATTCATAGAAAAATTAAGAGTTAAATTTTCAAATAATTCTCTCCAAAAATAAAATTATTTTTGTTAGCACACAAATAATTTTTGCAGGCTATTCCTTAAGAGATTTCACCCTTTCGGTTTCGTGTGAATTACCATAGAAATTTTGCTATTGTTTGTGACAACCCAACAAGTAGAGGTAGAAATTATCAAGAGTTCTAAAGGAAAAATCTTCAAATACTTAATCTTGTTTAATTAATTTTGATAACACAAATTAAGTCATTGGTTCGTGTTTTGAATTTCTTTTTCTGCTGCGATCAATTAGATTACTTTATAATCAATTTCACTTAACTTCGATTGATCATTTAATTAATATAATTTAGATTTATTATATAATATAATTAAAAAAATTATAAATGCTAAAAAATATAATTAGAGATAAAAAAAATAATAGTAAAAAAAATAAAAACTAGCAATATATTACGAGTATTTTTGTATCTGCATACTAATAATAAAGATAGTTTATTGATTTGATAGTGAACTTATTTTAGACTCTATATAGGTTATCGTTGCGAAGCTCCAAAAGCTGGTTTGAGACAAAAAGCTAGTTTTCTTGATGTTTGGTTACAAGTTTAAAAGCTCATTTGAAAAGCCCAAAACCAAGGTTTGACAAAAGTATCATCTAACATGCTTTTCCAAAACTATAGTTTGAGCAAAATGTTGGAAGCCGTTTCAAAATTTTTTAAAGTCTAAGATGCCTTTAATAAATAATCTTATTTACTAATATGCCATCATATAAAAAAAATCTCCTTTCTTTCAAACCCTAAGCATTAACAGACCCTCCTCCCATCTATCGATCTCCATCCACTCATGTTGTAGCATCCATATCCAATCTTCAATTTACTCTAGCAAATTTCCCCATCCTTTGCACCGGTTAGAACATTTTACCTCTTTTTATCTTTTTCCTTCTCTTTTTTCTTTCTTTTTTTGCAAAAGTTTTAGTAAGACAAAAGATTGCTTTGATTTTTTCATGCTTTGGATCTATTGGAGAATAATTTGTTGAAAATTATTGTATAGTTATAGTTTGACACATGGAGTTAGTTAGGAGATTTTGTTTTTCTCTCTCCTCCCTCATTCTTTTTCTGCTATTCTCAACTTGTGTATATAAATACATATTGTACAATGTGATTCTCTAATGATTACAATTTTTCTTCCAGTTTTTGTAATATGGTATCAAAGCAAAAGTATGTAAGCTTTCTCTCTTTTTCTTTTTTTCTTTCTCACGAAACAAACAGACAATACTCATGATTTTTTACAAGACCAATCCAAAATATAATCAATGATTCTTGTTCCTCTTATTCTTCTAATTCTAAATCTATTGATATCATCTCTATCTGATTACAAATTCTTTTTTTCGATTTAATTCTACGGTATGGCCTATCTTGGAGTAGAAATTCATCCAGCTGCTACTACTACTACAACTACCAGACCGGAAGATTCACCATCTAGTCCTTATTACCTTCACCCAAATGAAAATCCCTCACTAGTATTAGTTTTACCTGTATTGTCAGGACCTAACTATCACTCGTAGCATCATTCAATGAGAGTTACCTTGCTTTCAAAGAATAAGCTCAAATTTGTTGATGGAACCATTCCAGTACCTAATAAAGAAGATCCATTGTACTCAGCATGGGAGATATATAATACTATGGTGTATTCTTGGTTGGTAAGATCCTTATCTCCCTCAATTGTGAAAAGCATTTTGTAGATAGACAATGCTATTGATATTTAGAGGGATCTTTATGATAGATTCTTACAAGGTGATACTATTAAAATTTGTGAGCTACAAGAAGAGATTTATAGTTTTAAACAAAATACACTCTTTGTTTCATATTACTACACTCAATTTAAAATCCTTTGGGATGAGTACTTGAATCTTAGACCTATTCCATCTTGCACTTGTACACCTTAATGCAACTGTGAGGTTCTTAAAATTGTGAACAGAGCACAACAAAATGATTATGCAATTAGATTTCTCTAAGGGACTCAATGATAACTGTAACATCCACTTATTAGCGCTTAGTTAGGATAAGTATGTGAATAATATATATATATATATATATAAAACACATGAAAAGCATTAAGAATAAAATTGAATAAATAATTAAGTTAGAAATTAAAATTAATTAAATTGATTGAAAGAGTTAATTTGATTAAATTAGACCATATGATTAAAATTCAATTCAATAAAGACTAGTACGACTAGATATATATAAAAAATATGGAAATAATAATAGTAGATAAATAAGTTTTAAAAAAATTAATTAATTAAAAAAAAAAGTGGGCTGACAAGAAAAATGAGATTTGGGGCTAGTGGATGGCCTGGCCATTTTGGCCTATAAAAGTTAAAGATTCTATATTTTTCTATCATATTTACTTTACTCTTCTTCTTTCTCCCATATAACATATCAAATTCTCCATCTTTTCACCAAAGATTTGCATAAATTTCACTCCAAATCAATTTATTTTTGGTAAGTAATCTTCTCTCCATTTTTATTGAGTTGTTTGTAGTTATTAGATTTATGTTGTGATAGTTTGTTGTGCTCCGGTTTTGATGCCCATAGAGACTGATTTTGGAGAAGTGTCGAACATGAAACTTGTATATTTATATCTTAGATTTATGTCTATGAGATAATTTTGCAAGATTTGGTTTGTAGAAATAGATATGTGAAATTGATTGAGACTGGTTCATGGAAAAGTATCAATGGGATACCTCATCTTGTTGGCTTGTGTTGATTTGTTTAGGGGCCAAATTAAAGGAAACTCAAAACATGAAATTTGTAGGTCTATTTGTACTCTAGTTTTCTACTAAATCTCGTATAAATTCATATTGTGTAGGTTGAGTTATTGTGAAATGAATTATGATTGTCCTTTGATTGAGCTGCTTCTAGTGCCTATGTAGCTCTAGCAAATTCATACTCATTTTTAAGCTATTTTTAGCCCAAATTAATTAAAGTTTAAAACATAAAAATTTTAGCCATGTGTCTTAGCTAAATTTTTGAGGACACTAGTCAGTAGTTACCCTTTTATTGAATCAGTTATATTGTCACTATGAATTAAGAACCTTAGAGGCTAAATTGCTAAAAGTGGTAAACACAAAAAATGTTCCAAATTATCTTACCTTAGTTTTGATAAAGTTTCATAACAATATAATGCACATATTGAAAGATATTAATTTTTAAAAATGGTATGTCAAAACTGTCTAAAGACAAAAGGCAAAGCAAACTTTGAAATTGCACCAAAATTTGCGTAATGGCTAAAATTTATGAAATTTTAGTATGTTATAGTTCAGTGTGTTAAATTTAATTAGGAATAAGAACCACCTAAATTAGACAAGTGTATAAAAATTTATAGGGTCAACAATCCTTTAAGGTCATATTACCACTTAGTAGTTATTTATTTAAACCAAATTAAGAATAAGCATTTTAACAAAGTATTAACCAATTATATTTTTAAATTAGGTCCTCAATAAGGAGAAAACCCACAAAAATAGACAAACTCCAAAATTTGGATTTTAGAAAGGCACTATTGAAGTTTGTACATATATGTATTCTAGTTTGCCGAAAATGCATGAATGTGTATATATGGCATAATTTGTGTTAAAATGATGAAATTTTATATCATAGCATACTTGGCATTATGAATTGTTATTAATTATGGTTATAAATTGAAGATATATTGGCTTTGATTTTATGGAAAATTAATATCGAGTATGTCAACTTCATATAATTGGTAATATATGCTGAAATATCATGTTATTATATGATTTTAAAATAAATTGAGAATATGCGATTATGTTAATGTAAAATGAGCATTGTGATGGGTTTTGAGCATGTATCACATACATATTACGCAGCGGAAAATAAAAATTTTCAAAATCTGAATCAAAGGATTCTACTTGTACCAATTAAAACTAATTTAACAAAGTAAAATTCAGAAATTATACCTTTATAATTTATTGATTTTTCTTCAACTTTCTCACCTTGTTGGATTGTAGCAAACCACAACAATCCAATCTCGGATTGTCTCTAACAATATCCACGTGAAGAAGAAAGAATAAAACCACTAGGGAGATGGCTTGAATATACCTCAAAGAGCTAGCAATAAGAATGTTCCTTTGAGAAGAAAAATTAAACTCTTTAATTTTTCTTTTTGTCTCCAAAAATTTTTATTCTCCCAAAAATTTTTCCTTGTCTATTTTCTGTCTTTTGGAGTCTTTTATATCCAAAAGAAAATCAGAAAAATAGATTCAAATTCAAGAGAGGAGAAAATGGGAGGTTATGAATAGTGAATGCGGTTTAATGGCTAGCTCACAGCAGGCCCAGCAAGCTTGCTAGACCAGCAGGCCCGCACGAGCCTGTATGGGTCCGTCAACCTCCTCGAGCGATTTTTTTTCGTGAAGTGACTCAAAATAATTCTCTCATATTTTGGATCTCATCCAAAGCCATTTTACTCATTCTTTACATCTCCAAAGCGTAGTTCCTGGTTATGTTGGCTACTTAAATTATCAAATAATTTAAGCAAGTCATGAGCGGTATCTAGCAACACATCATGACCCTCAATTGACCGGAAAGTTAATGATTTGACTACGAACCTTTCCATAGACAATAATATGTGCAACTCGTCCTTTCACCATTTTATACCCCATTCGGTTCAGAGCATGGACTATGTGTCAACTCCCACTAGAGTGACTAATTCACACCTAGCCCAAGTGATTTTAGATCTTGTCACTGAGACTCATTACTCAATTAGACACGTCACTAAAGACCATCTTCATGACAGTTCTACTCTGGCTAGAGATTCCCGAGTAATGATCCTAACAAGATACCGTGGGTATATTCTCCCTTTATCAGGAGTGGTGAATCCTTTATTGGCTATACAATTACCTTTGAATACCTCAAGTTGTACTCAATCACCACCCTATGAGCGACCTCTATGAGACAACAAGAAATGGAGTCAAAGCACAGAATCAGTATCCAAGATATCCTTAAGTACCTCAAGTCTAAGGATACATGCACCATTGCTATGATGAGCTATCATTGACAGTTAAATAGATAATCCATATGATTGTCTCATAGCAGGTCATCCAATGTACTTGACTGCTCTTAGCAAGCATCCACATGTTAACTTTGAACGTCTCATGCTCATAGCTTATGAGATCTACTGTTTGATCCAATCAAGGATTATAACATGTGCTAGTCTATCCGGATCAACAATATCCCATCTTGTTGATCCTATGACTAGGGATAATTTAGATACTAACATAATTACACATGATAGGAATCTCATTATCATGATCCCATCATGATTTCCTTCATGTTATGTTTCATATCATGGACTTTAATATGATGAAAGAATGCCTTTATGAATGTGTACACTAAGTGCTTGAGGCGATGGCCTTTTGGACACATCTCTAACACATTGATTATGACAGACAAGGATATAATGAAAAATAAATAATTAATAATTTTAATTGTCCATTTCCCTACCTGAGGACTAGTTTAGGATATATGGTGCACCATTAGTAGGGATTTCGGTACCGATATAGATGTGATTTAAGGATATGGTGGTTTTACCTCTGAGAGCGCCCCTGATCCTATTTGTATACAATTGTGATTATACTTAGTCAAGGTGGCTGAAGCTCCGTGAGCGCCCTTGACTTGAGATTTTAGAGAGAATGGTGGCTGAAACTCGGCGAGCACCTTTACTTCACACCCCATATCCGAACGGTCCGGGCACAAGATTTAGGCGAATGACTTTTGGTTAAAGATTAAAAATTAATAAAAAGCGGGAAAATAGAATTTAAATGAATTACTTAATTGGGTTTATTTATATAAGTTTGTCATATTTAAATTATGTATAAATAGTATAGAAAAATTTAGGAAATGAAATAAACATTCAATCTTTATAGTAAGAGTATGAGAATTTCACATATTGGTATAATTATTTTAATTATGTTATATGTTTGTTAAATTTAATTTTTCTTAAAATTGTTGTGTTTTGCATTGTGTGAATGCATGGGGAAAACTTTAATGCTTACATATACCACCAAAGTAGAGATAGCTTAGCGTGAGTTTCTATCACGCAGGAATTGGAGCTATAGATAATAGACAGTGAAGCTGGCCAAGGAAAAACTCAAGCCCATATCAGAAGAGGCACAGAAGACCCAATTAAAGGGTCAGTTACCTACTATTGTTCTTTTGATTTTGGATCATGCATCCGGGTAATTGTCTTATTTTCTATATGTATTAAAAATATGTCTAATAATTGAAATTACTTGATATGTGAGTGCAACTATAGTTATTTAATATGTGTATAGATATATTAATTGTTATTGTGGAAAAAAATATATAAATAAATTCGGATATGTTTATTAAATCAGTTAAGTTATATGATATTTCACTTATATGATGGGAATATTCCTATTGTATAGGTGGGAGTGTCACATTTATAATTGTAGCAGTCCATGCCTAACTATCCTATAATAACCTGCAAAATGGCCAAACCACACGGCCTAAAATGGTTAGCCTAGGTTATTGTTAGTAGCTAGGCATAGGCTGTTACAATAACTTCTCCACCATTGGATCTCATATATTCCTCATGGATCCTTTCCCAAACATCGACAAGTTATTTTCTCTAGTAAAGCAATATAAGAGACGAGTTAATGGATCCTCTAACAGAATTGAAGAGCCTGTTGTCTTTTTGAGTCAAGGACAGACTACTAATTTTGGAAATCGAAGGATTAATGGATCTAATTCCAATAAGTCTTTCTCAAAGCCTTATAATCATGTTGGTATTCAAACTCAGTCTAATTCTAATCCATGAAGGTTTTATGTTAATGTTAGATCTAAGCCAGTATGCTCATATTGTAATAATCCTGGTCACATTGTTGATATTTGCTACAAAAAACATGGTTATTGGTTACAGAGGTAAAGGAAGTTTCAATTGTAATAATGCTCATGCTAATCAAGTGAGTTTTGGAGATTTTAATGTTGATGCAAGACAAAATACAGAAGGTGGAGTTTCGTTTCTAGAATTTACCAACTCTCAGGTTGCTCAAGCGGAATATACTGCAGTAGATGCTATTAGCAAAGGCTTATTACCTACACCAGCTTCTTAGTCTAATTCACCCATCACACAGGACCAATATCATCAACTGATGACATTACTACAACAAGTCAATTTGCCAAGCTCATCTAATGCTCAAATTAATAAGTTGTCCACCAATTTTACTCCAAATGCATCTAATTCAGGTAGCACTGTACTTTCTTGCGTTAATGAATTATTGCCTTCTTATAAGCCATGGATATTAGACACTAGAGCCACTGAGCATATAACTTGTTCCCTTAAATCCTTTACAACTCATAAACCTATCCTTAGTACCTTTGTTACACTCCTAAACAATTAAAGTGCCATAGTTACTCATATTGGATCTATTGAGCTCTCATCTAATCTGATTCTTCATAATATATGTTCAACA
Source organism: Balakata baccata (assembly GCA_949630135.1). Classification (NCBI taxonomy): domain Eukaryota; kingdom Viridiplantae; phylum Streptophyta; class Magnoliopsida; order Malpighiales; family Euphorbiaceae; genus Balakata; species Balakata baccata. The sequence continues at coordinate 8,868 of CATIWF010146924.1, read as the reverse complement.
TTTCTCTTGCAATTTAATTTCCTCAAGTAAACTTACATTTGCCTATTCCTATTGTCTCATTTTAAATCCAATCTTTACTTTATCCAGGATCTTCAATGTTCGAAGATGATTGGATTAGCTAAACGAGTCAATGGCCTTTATCAACTTGATTTCAACTCTTTTTCAGATTGTATTGCTTCTGCTATAGTTTGTACTTTAAACAAAACTGATGTAAATGACCTTTGGCATTTAAGACTTGGTCATCTATCTACTTCTAGACTTAAGTTGTTGAAAAATCTTGATAATTCCATTGCAATACTGCTAGACTCAACTTGTTAAAAAATCTTGATAATTCCATTACAATACCTTCTTTTGATCATTGCTCTACGTGTCACTTTGCAAAATAAGGAAAGTTACCATTTCCTTTTAGTACTTCTATTTCTACTGCATGTTTTGATTTCATACATTTGGATATTTGGGGTCTATCCAATATTGTTTCACATTATAATCATAAGTACTTTCTCACAATTGTAGATGACAAAAGTTGATTTACATGGCTTTTTCTTATGAAATCCAAAAATGAAGCAAGACAGCTAGTGCAAAACTTTTGTTTCTTTATTGAAACCCAGTTTTCCATCAAAATTAAATGTATCAGATCATACGATGGGCTTGAATTCAATATGCCTCAATTTTATGCCTTTAAAGGCATAATCCACCAAACAACTTGTGTCTATACACCTCAGCAAAATGTTATGGTTGAGAGGAAACATCAACAAATTCTCAATGTAGCCCGATCCTTAAAATACAAGTCCATCTACCCACTTCTTTTTTGTCAGATTGTGTTTCTCATGTAGTGTACCTTATCATTACTAATTCCGCTCTTTACCAAATTCTTTATCAAACCAAACCTACATTTGATAACCTAAAGGTATTTGGCTATCTATGATTTGTATCTACTCTAGAGCACAATAGACATAAGTTTGACAGTAGAGTAGAAGCTTGCATTTTCCTTAGCATACCTTTATCTACCAAAGGTTTTAGAGTTTACAGTCTCAAAACCAAGAAAACCTTTGTTTCACAAAATGTCCATTTTTATGAAACCACATTTCCATTTCAGTCTCATCCATTTTCCTCTATTCCATATGAGGAAAATTTTGTTTTACCTAATTCTATCTATGTTCCTTTAGTAGATCCAATATCATATAATTTTACTGATGATCCTAATATTCCATTGACTCCACCCTTTTCACCTACCATTGATTCTTTCTCCTCATACCTTATATCTTCATCAGTATCATCATCTCACACTGCACTCCCTCAAAATGACAATACCTCTCCTCCTTAACTAAAGAGATCTACTAGATCTCATCAACCTCCAAGTCATCTCAAGGACTACCAATACACATTATCCAATCTAAAAGCTAATTCAGTATACTCAGTTTCACACCCTTACCCTATTTTACAACATCATACCTTCAATAATCTAACCAGTTCACATAAAGCCTTTACTATCCAACTCACTCAAACCAAAGATCCTCGAACTTATAATGAGGCAATAAAACATAAATGCTAGAAGGATGCAATGCAACTTGAAATCGATGCTCTTCAGAGTAATAATAGATGGACTGTAACTGAACTTCCAGCTAGTAAGCAGCATATAGGTTGTAAATGGGTCTACAGGACCAAATTCAATGTAGATGGCACTCTTGAAAGGCATAAAGCTAGGTTGGCAGCCAAGGGCTACACTCAACAAAATTGGATAGATTATTTATCCAATTTTTGTATGGTGGCAAAGCTTACCACTATTAGAACTCTTCTTGCTGTTACAGCTAGCAAAAATTGGCATTTACATCAATGTGACATCAACAAAGCCTTTTTGCATCAGGATTTAAATGAAGAAGTGTATATGACACTTCCTTCTGGCTTTCAACCTGCTAATTCCTCTCAAGTTTGCAGACTTAATAAGTCTCTTTATGGCTTAAAGCAAGCCAGTCGCCAATAGAATGCAAAACTCACTGAGGCACTCATCTCTTACAGATTTCAGCAAGCTGCCTCAGACTCTTCTCTTTTCTTTAAGAAATCTGGTACTTCCTTTACTTCTCTACTAATCTATGTTGATGATGTAATACTTGCAAGTGACAGTCTGGAACTAATACAATCAGTCAAATTTATTTTTCCTGGATATTGTTTCTTGTTTATATTATGCCTTTTCTTTCTATCTCTTCTTTTACTTATTTCTTTGTTCAACAAGTGCCAACATTTAGGTTGGAGTTATTTGTTGGTGTGTTTTATTTGGATGTTCTTATTACTTTGTGCTATTAATTATATACATTTAATTCATATTATATTAATTAGTTCATATTATATTATAATAGAATTGCTTGGATTTGTTTGATGTTGTGTAGGACTTTCGTTTTGTTGCTTTGCTTTGCCCATATTCACAACTTAAGTTTCTATACCATAAAAAGTATACCAGTCTCCTTCATTCATTTTATGCTTGCTGTATGGTGAATAAACTCAACTGAGTCGTTGCTTATCTTTATTGTTATGAATTTTCTTATATAATGTGCTATGAATTACTTAAATATGGTTTGGACAATGGAGTTATGAGTGTTATAATAAATGAGAACATTTGTTCTATTGCATTGATGCATTTTTGACTAGTGACTAGGAACCCCATCCACTTGATCTGCTAGGTATTTCTTTCTGCTGCTGAGCAACTGGATGTGGCGAATTATAGGAATTTGGCCTCACAAGATAATGTTGTACTTCCATCTGGAGGGTTTTATGAGATAGCAGATTCAAAGTCCAATATAGAAGAAAATGATATTCTGCAATCTGAAAATGAAGAGAATTCGATAGCCTATGATACAGACGATTTCTAATTGTATATTTGTGTAATATATATCCATATTATACAGTTATATAGGCTTTTAATTTGATTCTATTGTATTAAATTTTAATTAAATAGTATTTGAATCAAGTTCAATTTTACTTAGCCAACATTTGGTTATGTAACTTTAATTAATTATTTATTTGATTTAAAGACTAGAAGACATAAGCAATAATAATATACAAATAATATATTAATAATATTATTTGTATTTAAGACGAGATAGTCATGTTCTGAATGGATATCGACGATGATGAATAGGGCAATTTTCACGTGTATCCCCAATTCCTACCTGAACAATGTACTTTGTCGAGTGCTAAAAAAAAGTCCAATATAAAGCCTAACTAGACCACAATTCCAATTATGCTTTTAGTAATGCGTACAGAAAAGGAAAAACATTGTGAAATCTTGGAGCTGCAAAGAGGAATTGCATGGAGTTTGCTATCTCTTGGGAATTGATTTAAGAAAAAATAGCTTAAATTATTAAAATTTAACATTGTTATAATTATTCTATATTGTATGTTAAAGTTTCATATATTATATTAGAATGTAAACTTTTTATTATTCTCTTTATTATTATAAGATTTTTTTTAAAAGAAAAAATAAATTAGTATAAACTTAATGTTTATTAGACTTAACATTAATTTTATCATGACCAAATGGTAATTTGGTATATTAAAATAGTAACAAATAATTATAATTTTATGTATGTCTATTTTTGTTATTTACATTTAAAAGCATTTCTAATAGTAGTTTTTAACCAAACACATAAAACTATTTTTTGTGTATCACAGCAGTTTACAATTTGGTTTATCGAACAAAAAATGTGCTTATGCTATCAGCACTTCTACTTTTAGCACTTTTAAAATTAGCAGCAGCAGAATTAAACAATAATGTCAAACATGTCTTATATGTTCAAGTATTTATACCACCATCATAAATTTCTCAGTATATAAATTATTTTTAACATATATATAAAATTTTCAATTATTTGAAGTCGTGATTAATATAAATATCATATTAATTTTATTAAATAATTAGTAAATTTTATTATAATTTAATTTTATCAAACTAAAGTGTATATAATTATTAATTTAAGTTATATTCAATGTAAAAGTTATAATTTATTCAACAAAAGTATATAATAAAACAATAAAAGTTATAAATAATTTATTTAATTCTTATTGGTTATTATATATATGTTAAATTTTAAATATTTAGATGTCGGTTCTTTCAATATAATTCAATTTCAGAATAATTAAGCGTAGTTCTCGGTCTAGATACAACTAAAAGATTCAGATCTATCAAAATTAAATTCAACAGTCAAATTCAGTTCGATTCTAATCAAAAAGTCAACAATACAGTTCGGATCTAGATTTTTTTACTCAATTCTTCAATCTAGTTTGGAAAGATCCAATATTCATGTTCTTTGAATTCTTTTGCTTAAATTTGTCCCTTAATTAAAGATGAAGGACATATACGAATAAATGTTTTAATGGCAAGGCAAGAACTCGTAAATTAGGGTGCTAAAAAGCTAAAAGTCTAAGTTGGAGGGTAAAATAGATTTTCAATATCTTTTACTGGTGTTGGGATATGGGTCTGGGCTGCCCATGTGGGCTTAACCCAGCCCACAGCCCAAATATAAATCATTATAAAAGGAGAAGTTAATTAGAAATTAACTTCTCCCTATCAGTTTTTTTTTATGAACGTGATAACTACTTCAAAAGTAGTTTAGAGAATTCTTCCAAAGAATTCCTATCATTCTCGAATAATCAAGAGATTTGAAGATGTTCATACTATGGAATTCACTCGGATTCTAGTAACCGGACTATCCGTAACATTGAATTACGAGATTTTTGCTCCAACAAGTTTTCGCTACCACTATATATTTACATTGGTATCAGAGCTCTAATTTGTATTTTTGTACTAAATTGAGGATTAGAATGCCTAATTAAAGAATTTTACATGAAATTCACCCAAAATTTGAATTTTCTTCAATTATTCGAGAAATTTTTCCTAAGTTTTATGGTGTATAATTGGTATGATTGGAAATTTCTTATTACAAGCTTTCCAACGAGTATTTTTGTCTAATTTTTGGATGAACATATGAATTGTTATGATTTTTTGAAGTTTCAAATCAAATTAGGGTTCTTATTTTTGTGGAAATTGTTTTTCTGTGTAATTTCACTCTCGGATGTGTTGTTTGTTATTAAAACACAGTCAATGAATTTTTCCAGTCAACACTAGTTTAAAAGTCGAAAAAATACATGAAAATTGAAAAATTGAGTCTAGAGAGGACCGAAGACGACGTGTGTAGTACACAAGCCGCTAGAAGAGCATGAGAAGCAGTTATAACCGATTGAGACATGTGTCAAATAATAAGTGGCAGATATGCTGAGTTGGTGCTGATGTGGCGTACTAATGTGGCTCGATGATGTGTCACGCTGATATGTCTATCTTGACACATGCCAAAATTTCATTGGTCCTTTTTGTTAGCTTTGATGACGTGGTAGTGACACATGTCACATCCACATGGCATGTACACATGTAACTGCCAAGTGGCACATATACACGTAACTACCACATGGCATCACTCTTCTATTGGTCTACATGGCAGCTGACGTGGCAATGCGTGAGGGTGCATGGAAGTGCATGGACAGCCTCTGATCGGCGCGTGCGAGGTTCGTTTGAGTTCCAATTTTTTATTAAATGCTTAGAATTTAATTTTCTATTTAGTAGGCATTTTTTCCAGTATTTTTAGAAGCTTTTTTTGTGTTTTAACATGATTAGTGGTAGCATTTAAAAAAAAAATGCTCCTAGTATGTTATATATATATATATATATATTGTATTTCTGATGTTGTACTGTGATATTTTTTTTTCCTTTACATGTAGTGAGGGATCGTATGCTTAGTGCTTTGGAGTGACTGACAGCATGTATAAAAAATCTTATGCATTCGTTAGATGATCACGTTCATGTGATGAATAAAAAATTATGGGGTTTTCATATATTCTTTCGAAATGAGTATGACCTAGCCCACAAACAACAAATGTGGATTATTCTTGATTCCCTAGGTGATTCATGAGAAGAAGAAAGAAAGGCGCTTAGAGAAAGAATAGGCGACTTGGATTACAATAACATTGTAAGAGAATTAAAAAATGGAGCAAGAGTGCCACATTGTGCATGGCAATAGGCGATCTTATCAGAAAACGAGTGGATATCCACAGCTGAGTAAGAGTAATATGGCTATAACTGTTAACGAGCCTGTGAGTGGCTTCCCATGGTTGGCTAAAATGAATAAAGATTTGACACATAGGGAACTCATTGAGAAAGATCTGATAGATCCTGCAGAATATTATCGAATGCTTGACAGCAGATCTATAGATATTGATGAAGTTTATCAAATACGATATATTAATCTTAGATTTGATTATATGACTTTGTTATTTGTTTTAGTTGGTTAGTTTTATTTATTCTTTCAAAACATGTGATGAACGCTTACATATTATGTTTATTTAGGATGTTTAAGCATTGAATATTTATTTTTCCCTTTGCGCATAAGTCTCATTATTTCATTACATATTTGATATATCGAGATAATAAGTTTTTTGTTATTATATTGAATAAGCAATATATAATATATTATTGTGGGACTATTAGGTTGGTAGATTAGAGAGTCTCACCTAATAAAATAATTGGCGCATATTTTAAATTAAACAATAATAACTAGACTATGTTAGCAGAAATTGATTGGATTGTATTATAAGACTGTTGTTTTTGCTACATGGGTTAAATTGTTATTAATTAATTTAAAACTTTGCGACATAGAATAATATGAATTGTGAATTGTGCTAATTTAGATCGTTGTTTCTAATTAGTTAAAATGGCTACAACAAAAAGCATTGTCACTTATTTGAACCAAGGAGATAAGCTGAATGACAAAAATTATAATGTCTGGCATAGAAAAATTCAGTATCTCTTCGAAGAGTAAGACATGTTGAAGACAATCACACAACCAATGGCCGAGCTTGAGCATGAGAATACTGCTCAACATAGATGAGATATGGAATCATATCAAGCCTATAAGCATAAGGATCGAGTTGCTCGCATATTGATGTTGAGCAGCATGAGAAATGACCTGATGTTACGTTTTGAAAAACATCGCTCAGCCCAGCCAGTTTGGGACGCTATGAAGGTCAAGTTTGGTAGAACTTCAACTACTAGGCTGCGTCAGTTGACTTTGAAATTTGATGCATATAAAAAGAATCATGCTCATACAATGAGGCATCATCTCACTGTTATGTCTAATATGATGAGTGAGTTGAAGGCTGCTGGCCATGAGTTGACAGATGAGCAGCAAGTCCAAGCTGTGATTCACTCTCTTCCAACCTTACCCATAATGAAAATATCAAGACATTTAATGATGTCGCATGTCATGTCGAGCTAGAGGAGGATCGCTTTCTTACTGATAGGTCTACAGGTGAGGCCTATATGACTGAGTCCAAGGGAAAATGAGCTTCGAGCTCTAGATGAAAGAAATGGAAGGGAAAGGGAAACAAGCATGGAAAAAGGGGAAATAAAACCAATCTTAATGGAAAGAAACGCAAGTGCAGGAGACGTGGTGGCAAGAAAGGAAAGAACATGAATTGCTTCAACTGTGGGAAACCAGGTCACTTTGCTCGTGATTGCATTGAGCCAAAGGTATTGTATGACTGGATTTATCCCTCTCATTTATATGTTAGTAGTTGCTTAATGCTTACTGAAACTGTTCCTTATTGGACTGTAGACTCAACCGCAACCAACCATAGAGCGAATGACCGAAATGCCTTTATTGAATTTCATCGAATTCCAAAAGGGAGTCGAAGTATCTATATGGGGAATAATGCTTCTGCGGATGTGCTTGGAATTGCACCTGTAAACTTGTGATACAGGAAGGTTGCACTCTTTATCTCTATGACGTGCTTTATGCTCCTGAAATTCGGCAAAATCTTGTTTCTGTACTTGTTTTATTGGGATTTCATTTTAAAGTTGTTTTTGAGAATACTTGTGTGAAAATACTTTTGGATAATGTTTGTTATGGTTTTGGATATTTGCTAGATGTTTTTATTGTATTGAATATAATACCTATCAATGTTGATTTTCTATTTTTGTTATTTGTAATTCCAGTAATATTTCAATAAATGATTATATGAAATGGCATGCTAGATAAGGACATATTGGGCAAGATCAATTAAAATGATTAACTAAGGCTAGCCTTTTAGGTTCTATTAATAAAATAGATTTGCCTGTATGTAAGCATTGTCTTGCTGGAAAAACAACAAGATTACCATTTGACAAAGCAAAAAGAGCCATTTTTCCTTTACATCTAATTCATTATGACATCCATGGCCCAATGAATATAAGAGCGAGACATGGCGCTCACTATTTCATCACATTTATAGATGACTTCCCTCGATATGGTCATGTTTATTTAATCTCCCATAAGTCTGAAGCATTGGATTGCTTTGTACGTTACATTAGGATGGTTGAGAATCAATTAAATGCAACAGTTAAAGCATTAAGGACTGATCCTGGACATGAATATCTATCTGATTCATTTAAAGATTATTGTGATGAAAAAGGTATAGCTAGACAACTTACTATTCCTTCAACTTCGAAACAAAACGGCGTAGCAGAAAGAAGAAATAGTACTCTATTGGATATAGTTGGGTCAATGATGGTGCAAGCAAATATGCCTATTTCCTTTTAGGGAGATGCACTGTTAACTACGGCCTATATACTTAACCATGTGCCATCGAAATCTGTTACTTTCACTCCATAGTTATGGAAAAACGAGAAACCTGACTTAACTAAGATATGCCTATGGGGCTGTGCAGCTTATATTCATAACACTTCTCATAAATATGGGAAACTTGGTCCAAAGGGGAAGAAATGTATCTTCAACAGATATTCAGAATTCTCTAAAGGGTATGTCTTTTTTAGGGAAAATACAAATG
>CATIWF010146914.1:0-20925 GCA_949630135.1 Balakata baccata | reverse complement strand
GTGGTATTACTAAGGCTGAATTACGGTCAGTCTATGAGGGAATAAAGCTAGCCCTTTCTCTAAATTATAAAAAGCTTATTATGGAATCAAACAACAAATATGTTGTGGAAATGCTTTGAGGGAACTAGAAAATTCTCACATACTGTCTCTCTTTGATAAATGTTGTGAAGGATCTAATGGTTAAAATGTGATGTCATTTACATTGATCATATTTATAGGAAGGCCAGTTTTGATGCTGATTTCTTAGCTCTTGAGGCTCAAAGATTTAATGTGGGTATTCATCTCCTCTTTCATTCTCCTGTTGGTGTTAGATCGTAACTTATGTATGATATTTGTGGAGTTTCATACTCCCGTTAGTTGTTTCTTGTGTGGCTAACTCACTTTTTTTGTACAAAAAAATATTTATACTATCAATTAAAGGATGATTTGATTGATATTTTAATAACTATTCTCCGGTATTAATAGAAATTTAATATTTTTATAGCGTTTTAAGAGATGACTACCTTTTGTGTAATTATTGTACCTCTTAATGAATATATATATATATATATATATATATATATATATATTTTTCTTAAAACCATTAGTCAACAACTTAAAGCACACCTCTATCCACAGAAAACCCGATCGGATCCTTTTACAAAATTTTTATTGAAATTGCTGAATTCAAACTGAAAAAAATAAAAAATAAAAAAGAAGAGACAACAACTTGGTTTGCATGACATCAAACATGGTGCTTCAAATTTTCTCAAGACAAATAAAAGAAAAAATTGAATAATAAAAATAACAGGGACAACTTGGACAATTCAATGATTTTACAGACGAATGAGATAAAATTTTTCCGGGTCCAATCACGCATCGCATTATTGACGCCAAGCTCCGTCAATTTAAAGTATCTGGAAAAAAGAAAAATTGTAAATTGTAGCTCGAGAAGAAATTTTTTCAGTTTAATTAAATTTAACTATCAGTTTTAAATTTGAATTCTAATTATAAAATTATATAAAAATTTTTAAAGAAATATTTTGTTATCTTTTAAAATCTAACTGAACACACTAAGAACTGATTGAACTAATTCTGATTAATTTAATAATAATAATAATAACAGTAGCATACCCTCAAATTAATGATCCTTAAAAATAAGCCCCAAATAAAGCACAGTAATATATATAGTAAATACAAAATTAATTATTCTAAGGTGGTAAGAAATTATGGACAATATAACGGAATAGAAAGAAGGGAAAAAGACATGGATAGCCAAAGAAAATAGAGAAATTACACAAATATAATGTGTTGTAACATATTTATAAGAATATGATTTGAAAAATTGTAAAACCCAGAATTAGCATAGTTGAGAATTCCGCAAAAAAAAAAAAAGGTCATTAATACTAATCAAATCAGTTACTCCATATTATTTCCTTGATTTGTGCAGTGGTGATTTGGAAATCAGCGTTTTTTTTTTTTTTTGCATCTCTCATATCTAAGCCATATTTAAATCATCTTTATATATATATATATATATATATATATATATATATAAAATTTATATTTTTGTTTTCAATTTTGTTGTATATTTATTATATATTTATTATTTAATTATTGAAGGGGATTAAATTAAAAAAGCTTATCATGAGATTTACATTAATTTTACCCTTGCGAATGTTATATGTAAGGTTTATTATCTAATTTTTCATAACAGCATATGAAAAATAAAAATTATACAATTATATTTTTAAAATAACATCTTAAATTTTATATCTTAGAAATATGAAAGTTATATGTATATTATATGCATTCGACAATTTCAAAAATCAAAACTGATAAAAATGCAACTAAATGTTTTGTTCTAAAATGACAGCCAAATTTTTTTTTAAAAAAAGTATATGTGAATTATATGACAATTATATATTGCAATATTATTATTATTATTATTATTATTATTATTATTATTATTATTATTATTATTATTATTAATCAACTCTAAATCTTATTATTCTCTCCTCACATATATATATCAAATCGAGAACTTCAATAACTAGGACTTTTAGTAAAGGACACAAAAACAAAATTAGAAAGTGAAATTGAGGAAAATGATGAACAAAAATTAAAAGAATGCAATAAAAATACAATCGCAAACATGAATTTATTTGAATAATTGGTGAAAAAACTAAATTTACAGAATAAATCATAAAAAACCATTTCAAGAGACAATGACTACAATGTTATATGTAAGGCATAAAATGATATGTAGGGTTTATTATCTCATTTTTCTTGAAAATGGATGAATTATAAAAATTTTGAAATTATATTTTTAAAATAACAAAAAATTTAATAAATATATTATCTTAATTTTTGTATCTTGATTATATGAAGATTATATGCATGTTATAAATATTTTACAATGCGATAAATCTTGCATTCTTTAATTATATTCAAATTTGAAATAAAAAATAAAAAATAAAAAATATATGTAAATATTATTATTATTATTATTATTATTATTATTATTATTATCTCCAAAAAAAAATATAATTCCACATTCTTTAAATAGTTATACAAATTCCCATTCAACATCTATAAGGACAAAAGGAAAAAAAAAATAGAGTTAGACTAAAAAAGAAATAAATAGTAAAATAAAATTAGAATACAGAGCGTCTGGGAATCAGAAGGAAGGTCCAAATCTTCGATATGCAATCCACCGCCACCGCACAGTATGCCAATTTCATGAACTCTGAGATTTTGAGTTTTTCCTTTCGATCTGAGTCTTTGATTGTTTCAAGCATTTCGAGAATTGTTTCTGGAGATTGGACTCAATGTCAAATACCCAGAATGGTACTTGTAGAAGAGAATCCTGTGGTGGTGCATACCTCCAGTGTTACCACTGCCTCTTGGATGCTTCCGATGCTTGCCGATAAGTCCATGGCCGGCGCTCATGTGACCACGCTTCTTCCTGTTCTTCTTGAATTAGGTGGTCATTCTGACCCTTTTTACTTGGAAATAGGTCTTTTGGACAAATTTGTTCAGGAGAGGAGAAACTTCTTAGAGGTTGAAACTAGGTTTTTGGTAGAAATATATAGCGAGAATTGGTGAAATCAACTAGATAGAAAGGGACTTGAAAAATTGAAAATAACGTAATAGGAAGGGATTTAAAATTTTTTGAAACCCATAAAATTAGGAAGCAATAAATTTTATTTGCTTATAGGGATCGAAATATTAGGGGGGAAAAGAGAGTTATTCTTCTTGGTTATTTAGATAATATTGTTTTATAAAGTTTTTTTTTTGTGGGTTTAATGAAAATGGTCGTTGTTTATGAGATATTGTTCCAAATCATAGGGGGTAATTATCTCTAGAAAGATCCGAAATCTAAGCATTATCCGTTTTTGGAATAATTATTTCTAGGGGAACTAAAACTATTTAAAGGGATAATATAACATATACTTGAAAGCAAATTAAAAAAGCAATGAAGAAAAAGGGGGAGAAATGGAGGGAATTGGTAGAATCTCAGTATTCGTGGTTGTGGTATTGATGATTTGTTTGGCATTGTATGTAGAATCCATAGTTGGAGATGATAGTTATCAAGGTAGAAGACTGTTGTCAAGACCCAACCCAGAAATACCATGGATTGCTGTTAAACCCATTCATGGCAAGTATTGATTAAGCTACTTGGATTTTATTAAATTCCTTTGAATTTTCATGTGCTATCAAGAGTTAAAGTAATGTCCTCCTGTTGGATCCAATTCTTTCAGTTTCTTTTTTTTTTCTTTTTTCTTAAAAGAAATATTAACATTATGTATCTTTTTTTTCCCCCCTTTTTGGGGCAATATTATTGTCACCACTGAGAGTGTAATTATATATTGTTCAATATAGTGTTTAATTTTATAAGACTTCTATTTTTATTCTTATTATCAACAGAGTTATAGCTTTAAGCAACATATTCAACATGTTGGCTCTGATATCAAATTTATTGACTTGAAAAATTAGAAAGCGGAGGAATCAAAGGATTTTCTAAGCAGATATTTATCTCCACTATGGCTTCCAGACACTTGGAAGCGATGGTGTATTCAAGGAGTGTCCCATTCCCAACGCATTATCTGTTTGCAGATGACTTACTTATTTTTGCAAAAGCAACGGTCAATAACATGATAATTCTTTCCAATGTTTTTAATTCTTATGGTGCAATTCCTGGCTAGCGGGTGAAAAATACAAAAATCGAACATATATTTTGGCAAATTCATAGCTCCTCGGCATGGCGCTCGTTCAAAAGACATTGTTTGGATTAAGGTTGGAAAATTGCCTTTTAACTACCTTGGAGTCCCTATGTTTGTAGGCGCTCCCAAAAAGAAATGGTTGAAGTTAGCAGCGGATGAAGTTCTTAGTAAATTTAAAACTTGGAAAAAATCTACTTTGTCAACGGCAAGTAGACTCACATTGATAAATCTTAATGAGCTCTTTTATACATTCTTTAATGATCTATAAGTGGTCGAAAACTTTCCTAAAGCATATGGAGCGGAGTATACCGAACTTTTTATGGATAGAAAGTTGAGTAAATTTTACCAACGGTACTTCAATTATATAAATTGTAACAACTCAATACTCCAAAAATTATTTGTAATACAAAAGTATCTCCATTATATAAATTGTAACAACTCAGTACCTCAAAAATTATCTGTAACACAAAAATATCTTAATTTTTATTTTGTAATTAAATAATACTTTTGTTTTCAGCTATTATGACTTGTTTAGCATAATGTTTGGAAAAAATGCTTTTTGGGAAAAAAATTGTATTTTTAACTTTTTTAAGTTTTGAAATATGTTTTTGGTAGACACAGATAGACCTGGCCATTCCAGTTCGAAACCAACCGAATCAGACCGGTCAAAACTAGACCGAACCGGTAGTCAATGGTTCTGAGTTAGAGCCGGACCAAAACCGTTGATAGACCGGTTCCAGGTTGGTTCAATGGAATTCAGAATCGGAACCGCCGGTTCCAGTTCAAAACTTGCTGATTTCAGTTCTAAACCTGAACTAGAAAAAAAACTTGAGCAGACAGGTGGGACCGACCTGCCTACACGCGCAGCCTCAGGTCCCTCCCCTCCCCTCCCCCTTCCCAATGGTTTTTTTAAATTTTTTTTAAATTAATTTATAATATAAATATTTTAAAAAACAAATATAGTAAAAGACAAAATCCACTACAATTGAAAAATAATATATATAATTGAAACGTATTTTTGTCTTTCCAACTATTCAAAATTTTCTCTATAAATACTTTAATTCATTTCAATTTCATTTTATCAAATTTTCTCTTAATTCTATATACATACTTCCTCAAATTCTCTCAACTACACAAAAAAAATTATTTTTTTCTTAAATTCTCTCTAATTACACTCTAATTTTTTTAAAACTCTATAATTCTCAAATTTTTCTCTTTTCTTTCTCAAAAATGGCAAACAATAGTGGAAGAAGCAATTTCAATTCCAATAATTTTTTTTGTAGATATGGAAAATTATGATAATTTTGTTAATGTGAAGGATGAGGAGGAGAGATGACAAACAAATTGGCTTCCACACACAGCACTCAATAAAACTAAATAATGATAGATAATATTCTAACAAATGTGGGTCAATGGTCAGATTAAAAATTTCCCTCATCCGATATTTTTCAAATTCATTTCAAGAAAATACAACAAAATGATGGTCAATTACAAGTTGTATGCAACTATTATGACCATACAAATTTAAACAAGGTGGTGGGTATGACACTTTCAAAAGGCATTTGGAAAATAAACATGTGACTTAACTCAGTATTGCTAAAAAACAAACCAAAATCTCCAGACTTGCAGGTTCGTCTTCTAACTCTCCATTTCAATATAATGATGAAATGTATTAACAAGAAATGACAAAAATGATAAGTATTAAAAATTTATTTTTTAGTTTTGGTAAAAAAGTTGGCTTTAATAATTTTTGTCAAATTGTTTTAAATCCCGCTGCTAAATGTATCGAATAAATACTCTTAAACGTGCTTTATTTAAATTGTATAATGAAAATAAAAAAGAATTGTGCAAAATTTTTTCTTCTTTAAATGGACGCATTGCAATTTGTAGTGTATTTGGAGTGATCATTGGCGCATACATTCATATATAGGTATAACATGTCATTGGATTGGTGATGATTGGATTATCCAAAAAAGATTATTTGCATTTAGAGTATTTGATGATAGACATACAATAGATAATATTTATAAAATGATAAAATATATTTTTGAAGAATATGGTTTAGTTAATAAAATTTTTTCAATCGGTTTTGATAATGCTGTAACTAACACCGCTTCTATTAGAGAGTTTCAATTTCTATATCAACCTTATATTGGTGGAAAAATTTTTCATATTAGATGTGCATGTCATATTTTAAATTTGTGTGTGCAAGATGATTTAAAAATATTGGGTGATACAATTGAACCAATAAAACAAGCAATTATTTATTTGCATGGACTCCCCAAATTATGAAATTATAGATTCGATTTTGTCATGAAAATGACAAAAGACCGAAAATATTTCCACAAAATATCCCAACTCATTGGAATTCTACATTTGAATTAATCAACGAGTCATACGCATATAAAAATTTATTATGCTCATTTATTTCCACTAATGTAACCCAAATTAATTTATATCCACAATATTGGGATGTTTGTAAAAATTTTTTAGAGATTTTAAAATTTTTTAACAATGCAGCATATGTTTTAAGTGGTGTTTATTATCCTACATATCATTTATTTTTGGCTCAATATATTAATATTGTTGATATGTTTAAAGAGTATATAAATGATGTTATTTTGCATGATATTTTATTTGTCATGCGACATGAGTAGTTATCTTATTTTAAAATGATTCATTTGATTAATCTTGTATGTTGTGTTCTTAAACCTAGGTGTAGAATTGTAACATCCTCGACCGTCCATACATGCATTGTCACATGCATTTCATTTGGACATATTAATTTTATAAATGTCTTTCACAAGAAACATATGCATATATAGGGATTTTGGCGTTCACGAGATAGACTTGATACGGGTCGGTTTATCGCAATAGGACCAAGTTGTACGTATCTAGTTATAATTTAAATAAGAACACAAGGTATTAAAAATAAAATTAAATAAAATGATTAAATTTAAAATAAATGAAATTTGATATAGTGAAATTAATTAAAGTAGACAATTTGACTAAATAGTATTTTTGGTACTACATACATGTAAATATGTAGAGAAAATAATAATAATAATAATAATTTATTTATTATTATTATTATTATTATTTATTTAAATTAGTTAAAAAAAAAGTTGAGTCGGGAACTTTGAAATAAAAGGCTGTTTCGGCCTTTTTGTCAACCATCAGCCTTTTTTCTTTTCCTCCATTTTTCTCCCCAATTTCTTCCTCAAGCTCAGCCAAATTGGTCTTCTAGTCAGTAAGTATTCCATCCCTTATGTTGATTGGTTTTAAATTATGGGATGCCAAACAGGCTTGTAATCATCTTTCCGGTCAGTATATTCTGTTTTTATGGCAGAAATTTAGGGTCCCAATTTCTTTATCTTAAAAGCTGATTCTGAAGAAGCACAAAACACCAAACTTGTAGTTTTATGTCTTAGATTTAAGGCTATATAAATGGTTTTGCATGATTTGGTGTTTGTAGAAAGATATGGGCATGGGACTGGAACTGGTTCCAATAAGGAACCTAGTTGAATCACTTTATGTTTTGATTCTGTTTCTATATGATATAATTAGTACTTGAGGAAGCTCAAAAATGCTAGTGGTAGATATATATGTTATCTAGTTGGACAAAAAATTTCAGGGCCAGATGATGGGCGGATAATGAGTTATAGGCAAGAGAGTCATTCCTATTCCACATTTGAGCTGCTACTTAGTGTCCTAGGTAGGTCTAGTCAGTTGTTTGCCAATTTTGAGCTCCTTATAGACATAATCTGTAAATGGTCAAAACATGAAAGTTATAGGTACATAATCTTGGAATAAATTTTACCGCAATATGTTATGTATGTTGTGAGTTACGACCTTCATAATCAGACTGGTCCGGATGTCAACACTGTTTCTAACCAGTCGAAATTTTCCTACCATATGAGGACTTTAGAGGCAGAATGGATGAAAGTTGTACATAAAAAATGTTCCATTTTGACATATCTATGTGTATACAAATTTGTATTAAAATATGACTTACACATTGTAAGATATAAAGAAGCAAAATTGGTGGCTCAAAACTACCTAAGGTCAAAAACAGGGCAGAGAACAGAACATGTTTATAAATTGCATAAAATATTCCACAAGGGTCCCATTGTCATGAAAGTTAGATATGTGGTATCCCTACGTGTTAGCTTTAATTAGAAATAAGAATCATACAAATTGGACTAGTATAGAAAGAGTTATAAGCTAATGAACACATAAAGGTCACACTGTCATTATACCAAACCCTAGTTAGTGGTCCTTAAAATGCATATTTCAATTTGTTTAAGTTTCACTAAGTTTATTTAGCTACCAATTGACCAAGTATATATTCAATTAAGTCCACAATATATTGGAGAGCCTCAAGGAAGTGAAAGACAGTAAGTTAGAGATTTAGTAGCAAAAGAAAATGTGAGTTTAATTATCAAACGATTTCTTTGGTACGTGCGATTATTACATGCTATGTGTAATGTGATTATTACGTGCTACGTATAATGTGACTTGATTTGCTTTATTTGAATTACATAATTGCTATGATATGGCTGATGAGACTGTATTGAATGTAAAGTACATGTTTGGATTATATGTATAGGTTTTCTTTATATAAGGCAAAAGTTGACTGAAATGTATAATGATTGTTGCAAATGCATATGGACTTAAAAGGTGTTGTGACTAGCTAAATAGCATTGAAAAGCAAAAGAAGAGGCATATGGCCCAAACAAATGTTCAAAAGCAATGTAGCAAATGCAAATGTTCACATGGAAATCCGGGACAATGTCTGTTTAGCCTAGTTACAACAAAAAGAAAATGACATAAGAATAAGCAAATGAAATGTTTACATGATTTAATATGATTTATATTGATATGATATTAATAAATAGAATGACATGTAAAATGTGTATGAATGGCGATTATTACTTTTAACTGTGATTGGCTTGGTACTTTGGAAAGCATTTGATAATTATTCTCATTGAGTTGCAACTCACCAAATTGCATCATCTTTCAGGCAAAGAAGAGTAATTAGCTTATTTTGGATGTGCATACCATATAGAAGACATGGATCACAGGTCACCAGCAGAGTCTCACCAATCTCTCTCCTTGCACTGCACATATGTATAGGGACATGTCTTTTATATTTTGGACTGTATGTCTGTATACGTACAATATAATGAATACGCAGTGATGTAATATATATATATATATATATATATATATATGCTGTTATGCTTTGCTGAATTGCTAAATGCTACAAAGTAAAATGTTAGATGATTCAAAAAAAAAATTTATCCCTCATTATAAACAAGACTGTCTTATTCTATGCAATACATGAAAATATGATATAAGTATAAATGATAGCCACAGGTATAAGATGCTACAAGAATTATAATGTTACATGAATATTTGTAAATTTATTATGAATGTCTTGATATTCAGAATGTTAGTATTGATTCAATTGTAAATAAAGTTAGAAGAAATATTTGTGACCTATTTAATGAATTTAGTAATTTATATAATATTCATACTTCCACTAGTTATAGTCATGAAGATTTGAATTAAGAAGAGTGAGAAGGGGTGATCGTTTGATGTTAAAAAAGTCATAAAAAAACCCGATCATCTACCGGTTCACCCAAACTTGACATTTATCTAACAATAGATCTTGTGTTTGGTGATTGTAAAGCAGGTAAAAAGTTTCCTATTCTTGAATGATGGAGTCGCCACCAAAACGCTTATCCCATCCTTGCCCAAATTGCAAAACAAATTTTTGCATGTCCAGTTTCAGCAGTTACTGTTGAATAAGCATTTAGTTCGGAGGTAATATTTTTTATGAGACACAATCAAGTTTAACTTCCAAATCAATTGAAATTCAAGCATGTGTCGCTGATTGGACTAAAACGGTACTAAAACAACAAGAATTTGAAAAAGAAAGATACGACGAAGAATTAACTTCTACGACCGAAGGAACTATTGGCACATCTGACATCGGCGGTTCAGATTAAATAAGGTAAAGGAGTATTCAACAAATTTAAAAGGTAAGAGAACTACATAGGCTTTAATTCCTCTAAACCCCAAGAGAATACATAGGCAACTTAATTAATGGTAGATAAAATTAAGTTCAAGCCAATTTATTATTTTTAATATTCTTTTCAATTTTTTTTTTCAAATTTAACTTGAATATTTTTTTAAATTACAAATAAATATTCCAATTATAAATTTTTAACATTATTACTTTCATTTTTTTTCACATTTGGCTTAAATAATTTTTAAAATTAAAACTAAATATTCCACTTAGCTTAATATTCAAGTTAAATAACATTTAGCTTAATATTCAAGTTAAAGAATACTAATTACAATTTATATAAATAATACACTATTTTAACCTTAATTATATTTCATTAACTCATAAATTATTTTCAATTATTAAATTTAATTTTAATTTTATATTAAAAAATAAAAAATTTGAACCGGCTGGTTTGAAACCGTCCCCTAGCCGGTTCTAATTCAAATTTTTTTGAACCGTGGGACCGTCGGTTCCGAACCGTTGGCCAGGTCTGGACACAGATAAATAAATATTTTTTTCCAGAAGCATATTTGAAAAAAAACAATTCATAAAAAGTTAAAAAAAAATTAGTTAATTAAATCAAAGAATTCAAAAGAGAGTTGGGTTGAATTTATGAACAATAAATAGCACTTCCAAACACCTCCTTAATCTCTCTAACAGAAGTATGACATGAAATATCCATATAAATTTTAATAAAAACAAAATTAGTTGTAATATCCAATTAGCAAAATTGAAATTTATCTGATGTGGATATTATATTTAATTTTATTTTTATTAAAATTTATTTGATGTAGATATTTCATATCACACTTATATCAAGGAGATTAACAGTTAAAAAAGAAAATATTATTTAGTTACAAAATAAAAGTTGAGGTACTTTTATATTACAAAATAAAAATTGAAGTTCTTTTGTATTACAAATAATATTTGAGGTACTGAATTTTTACGATTTACATAATTTGAATATTTTTGTGTTACAAATAATCTTTTAAATACTGAATTATTACGAATTATATAATTGGAATACAGCGGGTGAAATTCACCCCAGAAAGTTCGAAAATTGGTGACCGTCCCATGGCATATCTGCTGCAATCCCAAGAAAATGGGTGGACTAGGCATAAAACGACTAGAAGATCTTAATTATGTTCTTTTGGGCAAATTAACATGGGATTTTATTTCTAAGAAGCATAGTTCGTTGACTTTGTTTGAAGACTAGATTTCTCAATATGGTAGTGCTCCCAAAGCACTTGCCTTTTTCATCTTCAATCTGGCGCTCCATTAAAAACTCTTATGCTGATGAGGCACGCAATCCGTTGGTTTATTGGGAGCAACACAAGTTTGTATTTTCAGACGGATAAATGGCTGAATTCCTCAATAGCAAAGCTGATGCATGTACCGCATACCGATCAAGCTCCTTTGACAGCTGAGGTTTCGGACTATCTTAATAATGGGCGACGGGAATTGCTGGAATCAATAAGATCAACACTGAAGGATAATATTATGCAAATACAGATGCTTAGTGAAACTGATGATGCATGTATTTGGACCCATTGTACAAACGGGAATTATTTTGCCAAGAAAATGACAGAATAATTATTAAGATATGAAGTAAGATACGAGAATTGTCGGAATCAATAACATGAACATTGAAGGATAATATTATGCAACTACAATATGTAAACTCAAGGTTTAACCTATAAATGCATGAGCCAATCAGAGAATGACAAGTGTCCTTTTGGAGTCGATCTCATAAGAAACCGCTAACTTAAATTCCTAATTACTCTAACTACCAATGAATATGAAATGTAACCTAAACACTCTAATATGTTTGATATGAATTTGATTAAGAACTAAATTAACTAAACTATAAATTGAATTGCAAATAAAATTAATGAATAGAATCAAGGATAAAGCAGGTATTTGGTTTCACTTTTTTAATTTCGTATTTCCCTCCCAAACATTAAATTCATAAAATTAATATTTCATGGCGATTACCTTATGCATTAGCTAATGAAACCAATGAATTAACTAATGTTTAATTCAATTTTAGGTCATAATAAAAATGATGTGTCCAATAATCAAATCCTAACATTTTCATTTCTAATTCAATCATTGGTGGCCAATCAATCTCAAACTAGAAATTAATAAAGTACAATTGAATTGAAATGGAAATAATAATTCATTCAATAATATAATGGGAGTTCATTATAAAATAGTTGCTAACCAAGCACCCAAAATGAATTTAACCTAACATAAATACTAAACAAATCAATCTAATATTCATTGTTACCAAAATTACAGTAGAAATTAAAAAGAATAAAGAGTATAATGCTCCCTTAAACCAATAAAATCTGGAAATTTGAGGATGATGGTCTTCAATTTTTCAAGCCCGAATCAAATCGATCTTCAAGAGCAAAAGTATCCCTTTTCTTTCAACAAATCTACTAGAAGGTCAGATTGCACATAAAGGAGTCTCTTGTACGCGTCAAATAATTCAAGAAGAGAAAGGAAAGATGGAAAATTACAAGAAAGTGGCTAACCCTAATTCTAGAGAAAAAGATGAAATAAATAGTCTCTTTGAGACCTTAAATCTAACTCTCAAAATATATTATTTTACTTTTATAGGAATGAAAAACCCCCCCAAAAGAATTGGTAACATTCAATTTTGAATAGCTGGACACGATTCTGCAGCATTCAAGGCTTCATGAGGTCGTGACAAATTCATGTTGTCTTTTCTTGTCCAGGCGTTACAAGGTCGTGGCGGGCATCATGACCGCCACAGTAGCTTGTTATTCTCTCTTTGTCACGAGTTCATGATAGCTGTCACAAGCAAGTAACGGTCTCCTCTCCCACAAATCATCCTTTTGCTTCTTCAATAGCTTCAATGAACTCCATTGCCAACTGAAACATCTATGTCACTCAATTCAACCTTAAAATATGCTCTTCATGCTTCTTTCCACTACTCAAGATCTAAAAATACTAAAAAAAATATAATTAAATGTCAAATTAACCCGAAAATCACGTAAAATAATAAATCTAAACAAATAAAAACATCTATAAAACTATAACAAATATAAACACATCAAGTTATCCTGCACTTAGACATTGCTTGTCTTTAAGCAATTCCTAACTATGGAAAACTAACACACAAATTAAAAAAATTAACACGCAAGCAATTAACTCCATTACCTAATTTTAAGTTCAACCATCATAAGCTTCACTAATGCACCCATTATGCAAAAAATAAAGTTTCATAATTAACCATGCAAAAAACAACCCTAATTCCAATCTCACACTTTTATTCAAGAAGTAACTTATTTGGACAAATCAAAAGCACATGCATCTACTACCTTATATTATCTCTTTACATCCCTCAATTCGCCCAAGTGTTTAGGTAATAATTTCAAGCAAGTACTTATTTACAACATAGCAAGTATTTCCATAGGTTTGCACTCTAATCCAATCTTCACCGCTTACAATATCATTAAGTCACATATCAAGAGATCTTTCAACAGGTTGTAGCGGGGCTAGGGTGAAAGGGTATGGAAAAGAGAAAATATGGTGTAATAATCATAAGATGTTAACAAATAAAATAGAGACTATAAAATCATTTTACTTCTATAGTCATTAGGGTGAGTCCAACACGGTTATTAGTATCACACTTCAAATATTTACACTTTCAACACATAGACTCAATGTTTCCCTTTTTCTGATTTTTTTTCTTTATTTTGTATTTGTCTGTCTTTTATTTTTTATTTCCTTTATTTATTGTTTGAAAGGGGTATAAACAATAAGTTGATTGACTAACTACTACTAATCCCTGACTTTCACTTATCACAACTCACCATATACAATTATAAGCACAAACTATAGAAAGTACATTTATTAGGTATTAGCCTTTAAGTATCTACTAGATCTTATGATTAAGAGTAACAAAAGGGGAAAGATAAAAAACGAAGTTGAATTGGGTAATCATGATGTGGTTAAACAAAGAAAGAAAGTGATATTAAGGCTCAAAATGGGTCAACTAAAGGGTAATGTCCAAGTAGGCTACAAAAGTAAGCCAAAGAGGGTAATCCTAATTAACTCTATTATCTACATTCTTGACATGCAAATTCTAGAGTAATCTTACTATGTTTGAATATAAACACACTCATGAAAGAAAGAGAAGAGCTTAAAAATGATATTTGTTGTTAGTATGGCTCAAAAGCTCACGAAAGAAAATAAAATGTGGTATGCAAGTGTTAGGGATGTGACACATAGCCATTGACACATACAAACTTATAGCCTAAATGAATTACTAGCACTCTATATTCAAAGCAATGTGTAACCACATTAAGAAGTATTTGGCTAAAAGTGTGTAAATGAAATTAAGGTCACTCTAGGCTCATTAATCATGTAACTCTATTCAAAGCAAAATTTAGCATTCATTCATTTGCCATCATAGGAACTAATTAAAATAAAACCACATAAAGGAGTTTTACACACAAAATACTAACAGATTTTCAAAAATTAACCATTAACATCAAAACTAAAGAATTTAATCACAGCTAAACAAACAAAAACAAAAACATGCATCTCAAGGGATAAGACTCCCACCCTACACTTAAAAGAGGCATTGTCCTCAATGACTAAAATTAAAGTTTAAAAAGAAAGGCTGGGTAAAAGAATTTTCCCCTTGAGATAAGAAGCTATCATTTTGAATGGCCCATGTTAGAAATCTCTACAAATATATCATATTGAATAGTTATATGATGGGTATTATTGGATTGTGAATGATTGGAGTGGAAAAATTAGGTTCCAACAGATTGAGGCTAGGGTATGGGATTGGAAGGAAAAGGAAGAATAGAAAAGCTAAGAAAAATTATGCACAATAGAGAAATTAGGGCACCATAGAAATAATAAAATAAATAAAGAATTAAAAAATTGAATTATTTCTTGGGTTGCCAGTGTCCTGAGTTCGCGATGACCTCGCATAGTGTGCTAGTGACGAGCTATTACTGGGCCAATGTGTTGCGCATTGTATGTCACGTGTGTGACAGTGGCTTTGGCTGCTCCATCGTCACGAGGTCATTATGGTGCTCGCTTGCTCGTGATGACTATGGGTAGCAAAAAGATGCTCAATTATTGTCATGCCCTCATGACACCTAGCACGCTCGTGACAGTGGCTCAAGAACAACCACGCAATGGTTATCATAAGGTCATGACAACTCTACAGATAATTTTTTTACACACATTTTTTTTGCCTGAATTTCCTTTCATATTCAAGTCTAAAACCATAATTAGCACCTCTAATACTCTTTATTAAACAACTCTTATAAGATAAATTGGAATTAGACACTAATCAAAAATAAAAACTCAATCAAATAAATTAAAAGCTAGAAATAAAGGGAAATGTAAACTGGAACTTGGGTTGCCTCCCAAGAAGTGCCACATTTAATATCTTTAGCCATACATTATTGCTCTTTTTTTCCTTTTAAGGTGGGGGTACATCTATCCCAAGCTTGTCATCTTTTCGTGCCACATACACAGCATATCCAAACTCATCTCTTCTTTGCTACATATTCAAACCATCACTATTAGCATAGTCAGTATGCAAATAATCATTCAAAGTCGAACTAGAAGAATCAGATGGAGTATCAAATATTTTAAGCTCAATGGTTATCCTTGAGACTATCATAGTCAATTTACCACGCTTAACATTAATAATAGTCTTAGTTGTTGTCATAAATTGTTGACTAAAAAGAATTACCTGATTGTCACAACTCACTCTAAAATTAGGCATCTCAATTACCACAAAATCTACAGGCTTGATCAGCTTATTAATTTGTACCAATAAATCTTCAACTATACCTTTTAAATGCTTTAATATTCCATCTGCTAATTGTAAGCGCATATTAATAGGCTACAACTTACCTAAACTCAATTGCTTATACAACGAGTAGGACATTAAGTTGATGCTAGCCCCCAAATCAAGTATTGCTCTTGTTTCCTTTTTACCTACATTGATATCTACTATGAAACTTCGGGGGTCTTTCCTTTTTTTAGGCAACTGCTGCTTAAGAAGTTTAAAAGTTAATTTAGGTGTCAAAATCTTTTCTTTATTCCCAAATTTCTTTTTATTTGATAACAACTCTTTAACAAACTTAGTATAAAATGGTATTTTCTTGATAACAGTCAATAAAGGAACATTAATATCAGCTTTAGAGAGCAATTTAAAAATATCAAAGAATGTCTTATCCTTTTTTTACTCCCTTATTTTGTTAGGAAATGGTATAGGAGGCTTATAGGGCTCAAGTGCCTTATGCAGTTTAAGCTCTGGAGATGCCTCCTCTTCTTTTTCCTTAATACCATATTCACCCTCTTTTTTCTCCTCTTTAGGCATGCGTGCAAAAGAAAAGTTAACCAAGTTAGTTTCTGAATTAATTTCATCACTATAGGTCTTACCATAATCAAGCACGGTGATTGATTTTGCTTGCTCAATTTGACTTGGCAACCTTCCTTTTTTACTTTCTTGAATAGCTTCAGCTATTTGTCCAATCTGGATCTCTAATCTTTTAAATGAAGTTTCAATGGAATTTATCCTTCTTTCCATCCTTTCATGCTTATCTTGAGTAGCCATGATAAAATTATTCAAGATCTCTTCCAATGAGGGTTGTCTAGATGCATTAGAGGGTCCAATTTGGTTTTGAGTAGGGTAGACAGGTGGATTATAAGGCTCTACGTAGTGATACTGTGGGAGATTTGAGTTCTTAAGGATCTGGAGAGGATTGTTGCTAGTATTTCTCTATGAAAAATTAGGATGATTCCTCTAGCTTAGGTTATAGGTATTGGAGTATGGATTGTTCTATTACCTCTGCTAGAAGAAATTCATAGCTTGAGCTTTATCTATATCAGTACCTACACAAGAATCTAAAGAGGGGCAAATGTTAGCTCCATGCCCATAAACACTGTAAATTCCATATACCTCATTAGTGAGTTCATTTCTATTGTTGACAAGCATCCTCACTTGCTTAGTTAGCTCTATAATTTGAGAAGTAAGCTCATTCCCACTAGACACTTCATTTACTATAGCCTTCCTCCCCCTCACACTTTTTTGTTGGGAATTGGCACCCAACATCTTATAAATATCAAAAACTTCTTAGGTAGCCTTTTCCCATATTGCTCCCCTAGTAGCATTGTCTACCATGCATTAATATTGTTAAGTTAATACATCATAAAAGGCTTGATTGGTTATTAGAAGTGAATACTCATGGTGGGGACATTAAAGTAGTAATATCTTGAACATGTCTCATGAAAGGTCTTTGAGTCCTTCTGATAAAAGTTATGAATTTCTGCCCTCAGTTCCTTTGTCTTCTGAAAGGAATAAAATTCACCCATGAACCTTTAATAAACTCTATCCCAATATTATAGAGAGTTGGCTGGTAAAGTTATCAACCACACCTTGGTCCTATCTTTTAGTGTATATGGGAAGCATCTCATCCTTAGCTAATATTCCTTAAGACTATTCATATGGAATGTATTGACAACAATATAAAATTTCCTTATGAAAGTCAAAGGGTCCTCATTAGGTAGCCTATAAAATGATGGAAGCATATTCAGGTAATGCTTTTTAGCTCGTAATTCCTAGCAGCTTCTCCAAGGACTATACAAGAAGTTGTATTATCTATAATCGGCCTAGCCACATAGCCAACTGCTTTCGTACAATTATTGCTCCTCTGGGTGGATCGTAGTTTTGTGGTGGATCTTGGTTTTAAGGTGGATCTTTCATTACTCCCTCTATTTGATCAACCTCTTCTTCAATAATTGATTTGGGTTCTCTTGGTAAGGCTTCTTTCGCCTCGAAAGATTGTTCTAGGGATCTTTGAACTCTAGGTCTCAGGTTGTATGGTCTCTGAGTGGACAAATCTCTTGACTTCACTTTCCTACTTGTACTTGGTATGAAATTTAAATAAGAAATCTAATAACTAAATGCAAAACAAAACAAAATAATGACAACACGCATGAAATAATGCAAATCAACAAAACAAGATATCAACTGAAACTAATTAAGAATTTAATTAGCAGTTCCTCGACAACGAAATGGCAAGTGTACGAGCCAATTGTAAGAACACACTCAAAACAGCGATGTTTCCAAAACAAGATTCCTTGATGTAAACTCAAAGTTAAACTCGCAAGTGTACGAGTCAATCGTAGAATAGCAAGTGTCCTCCGGGAGTCGATCTCACAAGGAATCACTATCTTCAATTCCTAATTACTCCAATTACCAATGAATAAGATATGCAACCTAAACATTCTAATCCGTTTGATTGGAATTTGATTAAGAACTAAATTAATTAAAGGATTAATTGCATAAATGGTACCAAACCTTGTCATTTTGTTACAATTTGGTACCAAACCTTTTAATTGTTACAAATTGGTACTAAACATTTCATAAATGTTGCAATTTAGTACCAATTTTCAATTTCTGGCATTAAAAAAGATGACATAGCATGTCACGTCACTCTATTATCTTGTCAGATTTATTCCCTTATAAAAACACACTCAAAACAGCGATGTTTCCAAAAATTAAAGAAAAATAAAATTCTAATTATGTCGTTTGATTTTCTTTAATCTTTGAAAACATTATCGATTTAGGTATATTTTTATGAGATAATAAATCTGATATGGATAATAGAGTGATGTGATATGTCATGTCATCTTTCTAGTGCCAGAAATTGAAGATTGGTACTAAATTGCAACATTTATGAAAGGTTTGGTACCAATTTGTGACAATTAAAAGGTTTTGTAACAAATTATAACAAAGTGAGAAGGTTTGGTACCATTTGTGCAATTAGCCCTTAATTAAACTATAAATTGAATTGCAAATAAAATTAATGAATAGAATTAATGGATAAAGTAGGTGGTCAGTTTCGGTCCCCCAATTTTGTATTTCCTCGCAAGAGTTAAATTCATAAAATTATTTTTTTTTGTGATCACTTTATGCATTAGCTAATGAAACCAATGAATTAACTAATATTCAATCCAATTTTTAGGTTAGATTAAATATGATGTGTCTAATAATCAAACCTTAATATTTTCATTCCTAATTCAATCATGGTGGCCAATCAATCATCAAACTAGAAATTAATAAAGCATAATTGAATTGAAATGGAAATAATAATTC
The DNA here is from genome assembly GCA_949630135.1 of Balakata baccata. Lineage (NCBI taxonomy): Eukaryota > Viridiplantae > Streptophyta > Magnoliopsida > Malpighiales > Euphorbiaceae > Balakata > Balakata baccata. The sequence continues at coordinate 1,478 of CATIWF010146914.1, read as the reverse complement.
ATTCAATAAAATAACGGGAGTTCATTACAAAATTGGGGTTGCTAACCAAACACCTAAAATGAATTTAGCCCAACATAAATACTAAACAAAATCTAATATTCATTGTCACTAAAATTACAGCAGAAATTAAGAAGAATAAAGAGTATAATGCTCCCTTAAACCAAAAAATTTGGAAATTTGAGGATGGTGGTCTACAATCCTTCAAGCCCTAATTAAATCAATCTTCAAGAGCAAAAGTATCCCTCTTCTTTCAACAAATCTGTTGGAAGGTCAAATTGCATGTCAAGGAGTCCCTTGTACATGTCAAAGAATTCAAGAGAAAGGAAAGATGGAAAATTACAAGAGAGTGGCTAACCCAGTCTTAGAGAAAAATATGAAATAAATAGTTTCTTTGAGTCCTAAACTAAGTCTAACTCCCAAAATATATTATTTCCCTTTTATATGAGTGAAAAACTCCAAAAGAATTGGTAAAATTCGATTTTAAATAGTTGGACACGATTCTACAGCATTCAGGGCATCACGAGGTCGTGACAAATTCATGTTGTCTTCTCCTTCCCAGGCATCACAAGATCGTGACAAGCATCGCGATCGCCACAGTAGCTTGTTGTCCTCTTTTTGTCACAAGGTTGTAATGGCTGTCACAAGCAAGTGACGATCTCCTCTCCCAAAAATCATCCTTTTGCTTCTTCAATAGCTTTAATGGTCTCCATTGCCAACCGAAACATCTTTGCAACTCAATTCAACCTTAAAACATGCTCTTCATGCTCCTTTTCACCACTCAAGACCTAAAAATATTTTAAAAAATACAATTAAATATCAAATCAACTCAAATATCATATAAAACAATAAATCTAAGCAACCAAAAACACAAATAAAACGGCAACAAATATAGACACATCATACAAATGCTTAGTGAAAATGATGATGCGTGTATTTGGACCCATTCTACAAATGGCAATTATTCTATCAAGAACATGTTGGCTTAATGTTATTACAACAGAGGCTGCAATATGGACCCCTTGCAACCTTTTTTCTGGAAGGAATTTCTGCCTCATTCCTGCTCTATTACAATATGGAGAATGGCTTATGGGTGTTTAGCAACTCATGACAACCTGCAAAAGCATAGGATTTTGGTGGTTTCTAGGTGTTGCCTTTGTCAATCTAATATTGAAACTATAGACCATTTACTCGTCCAATGCTCTCTAGCATGTAGAATTTGGACAACAATCTCGCAATTGTTTTAGCAGAAAATAATGGATAATGGGAGCTTGAAGGAGTTAATTCTTGATGCTTCTCAAGCTTCTTTCTGTTATTTTAAAAACAAATACAAGAAATAGGATAGGAGAAATGTTAATTCAATATTCAAAATATAGTAGAAAATGGAAAACAATCTGAGGCCTGTGTAGCACACAGTTTCCTTAAGACAAATTCGCCTCCTACACGGGTGTTTAGGATAACCGGCGTTTGTCTCCCAGGAT
>CATIWF010146899.1:0-14779 GCA_949630135.1 Balakata baccata | reverse complement strand
TCATCACAACTATGAAAAGTATGGCTAGCTGTGAAGGCTACTAGACCAAAGTGTTATGGTCATGATAGTTTCAGTATGGTTGTGATGCTAGTTGTAAAATATCCTAACTTGTGCCTATGGTCAAATTTTGTCAAAATTCGTCTCCTAATCCCATCCTAAACATGCATAGACGTTATCCATGATCATTGAGACTAAAACAAACAAGTTATCACAACTTAAATCATCCCAAAAAATAGGGTCACAACCAAACTCACAACTCAAGCTTTACACATGTATTGTACCCACTTAAACATATTTGTCATTATCTTGCTTATAATCATATTTATACATACTCAAACACTCTAATTAACCTTTCTAACATTTGATAATGTCATTTCATGCTTTCATATTATATAATATCAAATTACTTAACAAATAAGTATGCTCAACATTATTATTACACATAACTCAACATTTTTTTTTATAAGCATCTTAAAATTTTATTAAGATTAAGGAAAAAAATCACCTTAACCAAAGATTAAAGTGATGAAAAAATCCCTCCCTAAGACTAAGCAAAAAGCTCAAGCAAAACTAGAGCCAAAGCAACTAGAGAAAATAGGACAAACCAAAACAGACTGATAAGAGCAAAATAAACACAAAGGAAAAAAAACCCACAAACAACAACCAGTAAACAACAAAACAAACTAGAAACAAGACAAAGAAGCAAGAGTAAAAACAACAGAAGATCAAAGACTACTGAGCCATTTTCCAATGAAGTGCATCCTGCTCGATAATGTTTGTAAGAATAGAAGATACCGCATCATCCTCAGCATCAAAAGAAAAACCCAACTCCTTTCCGATTAGTAAAGTTAAATTTGCCTCAGATTGATACTGACTTGTGGATGAAATAAGATATTTCCTATTATTTTGAGCTATGTCACTATCTGATGGCTTCCAAATGGAAGTAATTTTCCTCTTCGATTGTAACTTTCCTTTTCCTGTGAGTTTTAATTTTCTCTTTAATAACTCATCAAACAATTTGAATTTTGTCTCCGACTTATTGGAAATTGGCTTCGGTTCCCCTGTCTCGATATTGTTTGAACTATAAAGATGACATTTTCCTTCTTGTTCTTAGGCTGTAAGAGTTGGTATAGTCAGTAGGATTTCAGAATCCAAGCCTAGAGAGGTTAGCTGAATAAGCTTAAAGGCTTTGGGCTGGATAGAGAACTCTTAGGCTTGAATTGTTAGGGCTCGTTTGAATGGGCTGTGCAAAAGCTTCCCCAAGAGCAGAAAAAGGGTCGGCCTGTACTTCATGTAGATTCGGGTCCTTTTAAGTGGAGCAGCACCAACCAAATTGTTTTAGCTTGAAGGGAGATGTGTAGGTCCCACCAATAAAGCCATTTGAACCATTAATAGTATCATTAAATGCAAAATCCTTGGAATCATTTTTAGAATTTGAATAATATTCCATCACCAAATGAGGAAGAGAGGAATTAAAAGGATCAGAATCCTTTCCAAATTGAGAACCAATCTCTATCGAAAAACTAGGATCAATATTTGCTTCCTTTTCAATTTGAATTCCAAACTTAGTTGAAAAAATAGGACCCTGCATAGAGTTAGGCATAAAATGTGGGGAAACAGACTTACCATTTTCAAAATTTGAAATTGATATGACTTTTGAATTAGGAGTGATATCACCTATTTCCTCATCACTACTAGTTGAAGTTGCTGGCACCAGAGTACTATTAGACTGGTCACTAAGGAGGGAGCAAGAGCTTTATTATATACCATTCTGCTTGATCCAATAACGGATCTGCTAAAGTCCTCCATAACCATAACTTTGAACTGCATATCCTTATGTGCCAAAGAAAGAGATTCATTAATCAAGGATGAGCGAGTAGTGCTGACTAGAATTCAGGCCATATCAAAACACTGTCTGTCTATTGTATCGGTGTCTAGGGAGATAAAATCACTACAAAATTTTGCAACCCATTTGAAAAAAATCTAAGGTCTATAAATGGATTGGAATTTCATAACAGCTAATCCAAAGAAACCGTCTTAATGGTATAAGTTTACGATAAAAAACCCTTACGTCAGAAAACCAATGTCTTAGAAGATCGTGTTTAAAATCAAGGAATGTTGTTCGAGTTATAGTATTAGGAAAAACAAGTAAGACCAGAAAACCACCCATTGGAGATGCCTTGATACTTTCATGACTTGCTCGGAAAAGTTTTGTTTGAATGGAAAAAATGCCCTTAATGTCGGTGAGGGTGCCAATAGCCAAACAAGCTAACTAATCATTTGGAGCTGAGATGCCCATGTAGATGCGATGAAACTGTAGTTGTTAGTGTATATTTGGCTGGAAAATGCTTTTTACATGTAACTTCTACATAAGGTTGACTATTCTTATTCTGAAGAGTTTAAGATGGTTGATGAGACTAAGTATTAACTTTCCTCGCTATGTGATTGAGTGGATGGTCTGATGTGTACTGGGATTGGACTGGCATGCTGTAAAAGGAGACTTCACCTACTAGCTTGTTTGGGCTGATGGAGATAGAGTTAACATATTGCAAGACAACGTGACAATCCCTGACATCAGCGAGCTTTAAGAAACAAAAAGTTCTTCCATGAAAATTAAGCCTGTTAAGGATATACATTTCACCACAGTCCATAAATTAGAGAAATGACACCAGAGGGATTTAGCGTTCCAAGATTTAGGAAAGTTTTCTATATAGATGACATTACCAAAGCTAGGAGGAGGAGGGCGGCAAGAGGTAGAGGAAGGAAGGTTTTGGTTAGAAGGTGATGGGTCAGGTAGGGGGCGAGCCATCCAAATTTTTTTTTTTTTTGGAAATATTAATACGCCGATATGTCTTCACATAACTCAACATTTACATGCATTTATCACATTTAAGGGACAAATAACAATAGCATATGTACAAATCTCTATTAGGAGCTTGACAAAACTCAACCAAGGAGCTATCTATCCTCCTTATCGGTCTCCTCCCTTTTATACTTGTTTCCCTATCATAATTAATACTGTTTATCAAATATTATGTCTATGGCAATATGTGAAAAACATAAAACAAACTCATGCTCCCCAAACTATGGTTATAATGTATGACTTTAACTCAATCTCATGGTATCTTACTTCCAATAACTTCAAAAACCATAAATACTCATAAAACCTAAACACCTTTCATCTCCCTCAAAGGGTTTCCATCTCAACAATACAATCACCTCATATAACTTCATAATCATGGTAAAGAGATGATTTTCTTATGTTTTCTTACCTCTTGATGGCAGAAAATACCCTTGTTCATGCAAGGATATCCGTAAGTTCTCTTGCACCAATTTTCTCTCTCCTCCAAACCTTCACCAAAATTGATAATTTCTTCAAATTTTGCTTTAATCTTGTTTTCTCTCTTGGTTTGGTGTTTAATTCACTCAAAAACCATGAAGAAACACTCATATGGGTTCTTGGGTGTCTATGGTCTACTATTAGGGTTTAGAGATGAAAAAGTTAGTGAGAAATGGTAATAAGAACATGGAAAAAGCTTATATATTTATAGATCTTTCATGGTCATAAAGGTTCCCTTTCACAGTAATGAAGAATTATTGTAGCAACTAAACTTGAACAGTCATGTTTATCTATGAAATTCGACTGTCATGGCTATGACACCCCTTTGCCATGGTCATGACACTTTTATTTTTTACAATTATTGATTTATTTCTTCCCTTCCTTGAAACCAATGCCAAAATCGACCAATATACATCACATATGCCATGCATATACTTCTAATATACGTTTATTATAACATTAAATCTAATGTATTTCTACGTATTTTATATCTCACATATACCTTGCATATTCCTCTAATGTAACTTTTAATTACCAAATTACCCCTTATATGTCATGTATTCATATATTATGACAGCTCTAGTTTTTTGGTGTTACAATTATAATATATATTTAAATATTTTATATAGTTTGATATTAAAATAATTAAATCTTTTATATATTTTAATCGTATTAATAGTGTTTTAACAAATTAAGCAAATAAAATCCGTTTATGACACGATTTTTTCCGTATTTTAATCATATTAACATGGTTACAATCTATATCAGTTAAGCTCAAATCTATATCTGTCTAAATCCATGTCATTTTGCATCACAAATTGCTAGCTTTACAGCTCACTAATGCTAACGTGGCAAGAGAAAATATGTAACTTCATCAATGATATTATGTCAGTGTCATATCAGTATTAAGAAGTCACATGCATGTTTTTATATAGTTTAAATCTATATTCGCCTATATAATATAAATATATTATAAATATTTAAAATATTATAATATATATTTAAATATTTTATATAGTTTGATATTAAAGTAATTAAATTTTTATATATTCTAATTGTGTTTAATAGTATCTTAACGGATTAAGCAAGTAAAATCTATTTAAGACACAAAATTTTTCTTGTTTTAATCATGTTAACACAGTTATGATTCATATCTATTAAGCTTAAACCTATATCCATTTAAATCCGTATTATTTCGTATCATTTCACAATTGCCAACTCTACAGCCCACTAATATTGATGTGGTAAGAAAAAATAATTAACTTCATCAGTGGTATCATGTCAATATCATATCAGCATTAAGGAGTTACATATATATTTTTACTAATTTTACGAAGAATAATATGAGCCAAAAATAAATTATAAGGAGCAGAATAGACTTGAAAAAGTAGGTAGCAAAATGACAAATGTGGATAGCCGGGTGTACTTTATGCCTGTTTATTTTCAACATAATGTCGCCACCATTTCATCAATGATTTAGTGTTTTTTTATTTGTTCTTAACGATCGGAGGGTGTAATTTTATTTTCAATTTTTTTAATTATTTTTAAAATTAGATTAATGCGTGACTTTTATTTTATAGTCATTTTACTTTATTTTATCTTAAAAAATATATTATTTTGTATTTTTTTTACTTTTTGTTTTTGCTTTAGGTTGTATTCGAAATTCATGATATAGAGAGATCTCAAGAGAATAAATGAAAAAGAATATTTTGGAGATAAAATGGGACAAAATAGTTGTAACTTTAAAATTGCAAGCTAATTTAACCCCAAATTTTTTTTTAAAACTAATTAACAATATTAAAAAATTCAAGAACCAAATCCAACTTCATCAATTAATAACAATTCATATAATTTTGTCAAACGTTTGACATTTTAATTAGTATTCTTACTTATAAGAATTAGAAAAGATATCAAATTTATCGTTTAATATTAATTTATATAATTTTTCAATTAAGAGAATAACTATTTATATTGGATAGTTTACTGCGTCTAATATAGGTTCTTCACTCTGCAATTTAGCAATAGCAAGCAAGTTCTATGTAACTTTGAGTTATATTTAGTGTCACGGGTCCACATTTACGACCGTATCCCTTCCAATTACAAGATAACCTACAAGATAACTCCTCTTACACTTAGCTGGATCAAGGTAGTGGCAGCCACACTAATAAACGATATAAAGCTTTCCATTCAAGAAGTAAAAGCGACAGCAATTGTACATTCTACATTCAATTAAGCCAGAGTGTATTTAAGCTATGATAGGACTGATTGTATTGTAGTCTAGTTAATTTCTGATTTGTAGGAGTTTGTTATTGGCAGTTATTTTATAAATTCAGCTTTTAGCTCTTAGTTCTGTAACTCTTCATTTTATGGTTCTCTCAATTTCTTCTTAGTTTCAGTTTCTTGTTAGGATCTCCTAATGAAAATAATTAATATAAATTTCATTTTAGGTGATTTTATGAGGTTTAAGTATCTAAAATATATATAATTATATACAAATTGTCCAATTAATAAATTCATCAGACATTCAACAGATCTTTTAAAATTTTTAGGGAATTATTAAATTTTCCACAAAAGAATAAAAGCTAAATTCTATCAAATAAAAATGTACAATAATTAAATCACAAAATAGTCCTAAAAAAGCAAAAAAAAAAAAAAAATTCTTTTATAGCCCCGTTTGACATTGTGTTTGGAAAAAGCGTTTTTCGGAAAAAAAATTGTATTTTTAACTTTTTTTAAGTTTTGAAAACTATTTTTGGTAAAATTATGTAAATAGATGTTTTTTCCAAAAATAGATTTGAAAAAACAGTTTATAAAAAATTAAAAAAATCGGTCAATTAAATAAAAAAAAATTTAAAACCTTTTTTAGGACTTTTAACAGTAATTTCAAACACGCCCATAATTTAAGAGATACTTTTCAGTTTTCACTGTATTGTCATAAGCATCATTCGTTCTATATCATACACAAGGGATAAATGTATAAATGATACTAAAATTTATCATTTTATTATAAATTGGTATCAAAATTTTTAATTATTGTATATTAATATCAAAATTTTCAAAAATATTGTAATTTGGTATCTAAACTAAAATTCTAGAAAAAAAAATGATGTGACATGTTGACTGGTTGATGTGGTATGCTAACAGACTAGTACATTAACTTGTTTGACTGAAATTTTAACTTGAATACTAAATTGCAATATTTCTAAAAATTTAGTACTAATTTATAACAAAGTGATAAATTTAGATATCATTTATGCATTTATCCCCATACAATGTGCTTTTTGTTTACTTTGTGTTCTGTAAGTCTTTTTCTAACATGAGGAGGAGAAAAGGATTGATAACCACCAAAAGTCCCACTAATGTCATTGAAATCAAATCGAAAATCGAACTGGATTTATAACTGGATTCCAATTCAATTGAAAAAAAAAAAATCTAATGTCAAGATTTTCTATATAATTCCATAATTGTAAAAAAAAGAAAAGAAAATCATGAAATTCTTTTTTATGAACATATAAATGAGTAAATATTTTGAGATTTTTTATTTTATTTTTCAAATTTTTTGGTCTGAAAAAACATAATTTTTGGATTTAGTGTTTCGTTTTCGGATATCCAAAAAATATGTAGTACGATTATAAATAAAAATTTAATTTTTCCATCAAACCAGACCGAATGAGGAACAACATTAGTTATAAAACTTTAGCTTTTTAATTTAATGTTAGAATAAGACATTAATTAAATAATTATGAACTGTTTTTTAAGTTTAAATTTAATTAAGAGTAAAGTTAAGGATAGTTACATATTACATGTTTATTGACCACTCACTATCTTATTAATTAACGAGAAGATTAAAAAAAAAAAAAACCTAAATAAAGATGGAGAAAAATAATATCATTTTCTAATTCTTTTTTTCACTAAGTGTTAAAAAATTATTTAAAAAAAAATTGACGGGGTTCTAGCATTGCTTTTTATTTATTTATTTAAAATTTTAAACTCAATTAGATAAAGATGAAGGCCTAGTAGTTATCACTACCTTAAGCAAACAAGAAAAGGACCTGTGCTCCACGAAATCATCAATTTTGGGGCCAATAAAAGAATAATTAATGTCTCTGTGTTTTGAGAAATAATAATTAAAAATAAATTAATTTCATTTATGTCATTAAATTTATTCTAAATTGCAATTAAATCGGAAAAAAGATTTATAAAAAAAAACCTAAATTTTAAGAATTTAATTTATAAATCATGTGGCATTCCACCTTATCAGTCTAGCGCCAGATGGCATTTCATCTTATATTTTCAGTTTATGACTCGTTAAAACCGGTCAAATATAATTTTTTATTAATTAAATTCTTAAAGTTTAAATATTTTTCAATTACAAAAAAAATTATTTTCTAATTTAGTTTTTCATTTACGTATCTTGCATGTAATTATTAGATATTGAACTCGTTATTAATCACCATTTGGTTTTTACGTTACTTTTTTATTTTTTTGTTTCATTTTATTATGATATTTTATTTATAATAAATTATATTAGTGCATGTTTATTTCAAATTCTATTAAAATTACTAATTTGTCAATTATTAAGAGTCGTATATAAATAGAAGTATTAAGTACTTTACAATTCTAACTATAATAAATTATGTATGGTAAATTATAATAATGAGTTTATAAAATTATTGATTAATATTTAATTGTTTATCATTTTAAACTTAATTATTCAATGCATGCTCATTACTTATAATGCATTTTTTTCACTAAGTGTTAACTTAAGTTATTTAATTACTTATTACTTATTAATATTTAAGTTAATTAATTTAATAAGTAACAAAATTTATTAAATAAAATAATTTAATAATTTAGTAGAAAATATTTTAAAAAATATAAATATTATGTAAAATAATATAAACATCATACAAATAATATAAAATTAAATTAAATTAATATTAATATTAAATTTATATTAAAATAAATAAAATAATTTAATTCATAAATATATCAAAACTAATATTTTTTCATCCAAAATAATAAGTAACGAATAATTAAAAAACTCAATAATACTAAATAATTAAGTTAATTAATTTAATAAGTAATAAATAAAATAATTTAAATATTTAATATTTTAATAGAAAAATACATAAAATAATTTAAATATTATATAAAGTAATATAAAATAAAATAAAAAAATAAATCAAATTAAAATAAAATAATATTAATATTAAAATTTATATGGAGATAATTGTTAATTTATATTTGATTCTTATATCATACTATATATAAAAAAAACTATACCGAATTATTTAGCCTATTAATTATTTTACCTATTATAGTTGTTAATTTATTTAATATATATAAATTATATTGTTCATTATATTTTTTACTGTGTCTTCCTCATATTTTTTTTATTAAATTTTTTTCTTTCGTTTTAATATTAGTAATGTGTTTTAATATATAAAACATAGTTACACAATTCTAATAGAATTGAACTTTTAAATAATAAATTATTAATATTATTTACTAATAAATTAAATTATTAAATGATAAAATTAAGTCAATTAACTAATGCAATCAGATTAGATTTTTGGTAAATTTTTATGTTCCTTTATTCTCACTTTTATATAAAATAGTAAGTATGATATGATTGAAATAAGTATGATATAATAAACAAAATAGTAGTTTTTAATATAGATGAAAACGAAATTCTAGCGGATAAGATCGGATAAGTGATGATAACACTTGACAAATATAAATTTTCATTTGTAAATTTGCACCTAATAATAATAAGCTTAGGACAAATTAATAGTGATTAGTGAGATAATCATAGCTAGTTCTCAAATTGAATCGATTAGTTGTTTAATTCATAACTCCTGCAATTAACCTAACACCACTACAATATTTAAATTAACATTTTTGCCTAAGTAATTTTCTATGATAGATGTGTTAGGACTTAGGCTGAGTAGGTGTGCATCCCACCAAGTGGGCAATTAATATTTTATAATTCAAGGTAAACTTTTCAAAAAAAAAGACAAATATATATATATATATATATATATATATATATATATGTACCCTCATGTATTTGTCAATATTTATCGTTTTGGATTTTGTATACATTATTATTTTTTATTTATTTAGTCCTTTAATTATTTAATTTCGGATTAGCTTTTATAATTTTAAATTGCACAAATATAGTATGTAATTTAAAGATCTAACAATTTATATCCATCGGTTAATATATATATATATATATATATATATAAATGGCTAATTGAACCAGAAATTGGAAAAATAGTCATTACAAAAAAAAGGGACAATAGATGATATATATGATTGGGGAATTTCTTGGCCTAGGATTTAATTTTTTGTTGTTTTTGGGTCTTCCCCTCCATTAATGTTATCAAAAATAAAAAAATAAATACTTCCTTCATCCGGAAAAATAGGTCATACCTATTAAGAAAATTAATTAATTAAGTTAAATTAATAATTTTTACTTGATGTTTTCTAAAAATACCCTCCATTTATTATATTCTTAAAAATATAATTTGATCATTTTAATGCAAAGCTCAAATTAATATTTATGTAGTTGTCAATCAATTTCAAAAATTATTTAAAGCAAAAGTTAAAAAAATAAATAGATATTTAAGTTTATTTAATATATATATATATATAATTGAATAAAATAATGACACTTAAAAAAAGTAAGTAATCTATAATTTTCGGAGAGTAAAAAATAGAAAGTAAACCTATTTTTTCCGGATAGAGGGAGTACAAATGATAGAGTTGATTGTAAAAAAAAAAAAAAATACATATATAAGAATAAAATACAAAATTTAGTTTTAAAATAAATATTTTTTTTTTGTAACTGACTTATCTTGAAAAAAATCATGAATCAAGTATTCAAATTTATTCTTATTAATTATAACAAAATTCTAGCTGAAATTTATCCTAATTATATCATACTATATATATACAAAATTAACGAAAAACTAACTTAATTGGATAAGTTATTTGAGTTAAGTTTGTTATTTAATAATTTAATATTAATAATTAATTAGTTAGAAGTTCAATTTTATTAGAACTAGATAACTATATTTTGTAAATTGTATTATTTATTTGGATTAATTTTATTATTTAATAATTTAATTTATTAGTGAATAATATTAATAATTCATTAATTAGAAGTTCAATTATATTAGAACTAGCTAACTATATTTTACATATAAAATAAAGAAAACAGATAACTATCAAAAAATTTATTCAATTGTGTTTTTAAATACCATCTAGCTATTATAAGTATTAAATTAATTTAAAATGGATTATTTAAGAATAATCAAATAATATTAATAACTTAAAATTAGTTGATCATACTAAATATAAATGTGGGAATAGAAAGGACATGCAAATTTACCAGAAAGTCAATCTAATTATATTAGATAATTAAATTAATTTTGTCATTTAATAATTTAATTTATTAGAGAATAATATTAATAATACATTAATTGGAAGTCAAATTCCATTATGATTAGATAACTATATTATATATATAAAAAAATCAGATAAATAATATTAAAAAAATAATTAAATGAAAAATATTAGAAACATACTGTTAAAAAAATAACGATTGCATATCACAACAAGAAAAATCAGTCTAGAGTGAAAAGAGGTTTCGTCACAAAAGTACAAATATTGTTATTAATTATTTTTTAAAAAAAATTATATAAAAAATTGTGATTAATAACGAATTTAATATTTAATAATTATGTACAAGACACGTAAATAAAAATCAACAACAAGTCCAATATATAAAATATGAATAATAGAAAAAAAATAAAATAATATATAAAAAATAATGATTAATGACGAATTTAATATTTAATAATTACGTACGAAATATATAAATAAAAATTAATAACGAATCAAATATCTAATATATGAATAATAAAAAAATAAAAAAATTATATAAAAAATAATAATTAACAATAATTTCAATATTTAATAATCACATGCTAATCCAGTAAATGAAAAACTAGTGAATTTAAAAAGTGAGGTTTGCCCTTTTGGAGTTCACCGAAGAGCCATTTACTAGGTTAAAACAAAAAAAGAAAAAAAAATAGTAACTTTCAAGAAAATAAATAATTAATTATTAGAAAATATTGTTGGCATTATATCGAAAGGCAAAAGTGTAAAAGTTTAAATCAAATGTTAATCCATTAAAGTGATAACTGATAATGACATTTGTAAATTATTTAACAATGTTATTAATTACTTTATTCTTTGAGACTAATCTTGATTAAGTGGTACACTTAGAAACCCACATTATTGATCACCTTCACTTTTAATTTGATTTTTCATCCTTAAAATATTTTCAATAATTGATTATAGATTTTCTTAAATTTCTCAGCAATTTTCATTATCTTTCATGTATAAAAATATACAATTTGTTTTTTGATTAAAATATTTATTTTCTTAATAATTACAACTTGCTAAAATTAAGAAATATAAACTCACAAATGGCAACTGAAGAAAAATAATAATAAATAAACTCACAAAGAAAACAAGAAGATTCATACAGAAAGATGACTGATGATAAACTTCAGAAAGGAAAAAATAAAAATAAAACTAATAGTAGGGAAAATGAAACGAATATATGAATATTTTATTGGTGTGATTAAGACAAATAGGCAAAGATTAGGGGGAAAATTAAAATTAAAATATAAATCTAATTAATTGCAACTTGGACCAAAAGGTAGCCCTAGATTGTTACATTCATTACTAATTATTAAACTAACATGCCTTTGAAAATAATTTTATATTTACCCCTGAACTATGTGTATTTTGTTTGTCAAGCCTTTAAATTTGTATTTACTTAGATTAAGTTCTTTCAATTTTTTATTTGACAAAATTATGCGCTTTTATACTGAGTAAACAATTTTCTATTTGAAAAAATTATAATTGAAGGGTTTAATTTAGACAAAATCAATAATTAAAATATTTAATCTTAAATAAAATCAATTTTGGAGGGCTTAATTTTAAGGGCAAATATCAAAATTAATCTCAAACTTTACATTTTTTACAATTATATCGAATTATACAAATATTTTAGTTAAATTTTATGAATTTTCAATTTTGTAACAAATCTAGTATTGATACTACGGAATCACATCGAGTAAATGAATTAGTTAATGCTGACATAGACTGCCATAATTTATAAAAAAATATATTTATTATTATATAAATTATTTAACAAGTATAATTAATATTATACTTATTATTTATTATTATTATTATTATTATTATTATTATTTCTCATTCACTCTCCTCTCTCTCACTTTTTTCTTTCTTTTTCTCTTTTCCCTCTTCGCCTTAGCTTCTCCTCTCACTCCTTTCTCCATTAGCCTTCTCTGCAACCATAAAATCTCAATATATAGCAGATCTAAACAAATAAAAAAACTCCTTCATCTATCAACAGCATGAAACCATTTGATTGCCTCTTCATGAACCCATCCACACCCAGCTAGTTCATACTCCTATTACGTCTTATATATGTTAATATTTTTAATTTCTCATAAGTGTGCTATTTCTTGATGATTAAAAAAAATAAATCTCTTATCCAAAGGTTGAGAGGCTCAATTGGCAACACGGTTTAAATTTGTTAAGAAGAGCTCTCTAATTCAAACCTCACTTAAATATATCATTAGGAAAGAGCGAAGAATTTTAATTGTAATTAAATTCTAGGACTACTCTCAGACCGCCTATTATATTTAATGGAATTAATTTCATCGGAGGTTATTATATTTTTGATCACTTGCTCAAAAATAATTTTTTTTAATTTTTTTCCATAAAAATTACTAAACTTTATTTTGTTCTCAAAAAAATATTTATGGCAATTTCTTACCGGAATGCTGATGTGGACAATGACGTGGCACTAGAATATTGACATGTAATGCCACAACATCGTCCATGTGGATGACACGTCATCAACTTTTGCCACATCAGATGCCACGTGGTAAATTTAGCTGAATTTCATCAACGGTCACTAAACTTAACTTTATTTGTAGCAAAATCATTAAATTATTTGTCCAAAAAATAACAAAATAAACAAAACAAAAGTTTGTTATTTTTTAGAAATGAAAAAAAAAGTTCACTAATTATATTGCAATTGGAGCAAAGTTTAGTAACGGCATGTGAAATTAATCGAGATGTTCAGCTTGATCTACTATATGGCAGTTGACATGGTATAATTCTTTGAATTTGTTGACGTAACATTTACGTGAATGAAGACGTGACATTACATGTCCGTATTCCGATGCCATGTTATTGTATATATCAGCAATCCGGTAAGAGAATTTGCTAGAAGTGATTTTTATGGAAAAAAAAATTAATAGTTTTTATGAGAAAAAAATTATTTTTGAATAAACAAACGAAAGTATAAATACCATCTGTGAAATTAACTCAATTTAATGTTATAATGTTTTTTATTACTCAAGTGTGATATTTCATAATGATTAAAAAAATAAATCATTTATATCGCCTATTACGACCAATATAAATGTTATTAATTACTCAAGTGTGCTATTTTTTAATGATTAAAAAATAAATTCCTTATGCCGACAGCTCGTCGCCATAAAGTCCCATTTTAATGTTTTTTATTTATTAAAAAAATAAAAACAAAATTAAATGGCAACTAGAAAAGAAATCCTGGCACCCATAAACAATATATATAACCTATAAAGGCACAAATATAAAAAGTTGGTATGTTTTATAGTGGAGATTGGGTGTAAGCATTAAGCACACAAGGAGCAATTTCTGTGTGGAAAAAGGTTGACATGATCCAGCAAGTTGGATACCTAATATGCATAAACTAAACTGAATTAAATATCACAAATTGTACTCTCCCCCTTTTGGGCGTTCATGCAATTAATTATTTTGCTAATATATCCACTCATCCATGGAGTTCAGTTTTTTTAAAATAATAAAATTTAAATCTACCCATTAAAATTCATTAATCTATCAATTATTTTAGTTAAATAAATTTTTAATTTTAATTTTAAACCATTAAGAATTCTATTTTTTTCACCATTAAAGCCTACAAACCCATATCATAATATTATATATATATATAATTATGAACTATAGTAATAAATTTTTTTTTTTAAAAAAATCAGAACAGGTTGATGAAGATAATGTCCTAGACCTTTTCTTTTAGGGAAAAAAAAAATGAAATGAACAATCTAAACATGATTCTCATGAAGGATTATATATATATATAATCCACTAGAAAACAAAGAAAAGGAAATGTCATGAGAGTGCAATTTCAAATTTGCACTTTGCGGTGGGAAAAGCACTGATTTTACCCAGCAGAAACTGTAGTACATGTCTCCCTTCATATTTTCATTATCAATCCTGTTCATAATTTGTTTATCATAATAAATTTTTAAAAGACAA
>CATIWF010146876.1:0-16178 GCA_949630135.1 Balakata baccata | reverse complement strand
CCGAAATACTCTTAATTGAGAACGACACATCAATATTTTCAATACTCAATATTATGTGTTGATTAATATAAGAGAGAAAAAAAACTACAAAAACCCAAAAAAATAAAAAAATAATGTACAAATTATGTTTATATTATATATTAGATTATTATTCATTCGTTCATCGCTTCGAAACGGGCTCAAGAGGATACCACTTTTTTGGAAAAGAACCTTCACGAAGTTAAATGAGAGAAGAAGTTATCAGCTCCGGCGGGACCATGGATCCCACCCCTGCTGCCAGGTATTGGATCCCTCCCCTGTTCTTCCTTCGTAGCCCTTGCTGTACTCCGGATCCCTAATTCGGTGTTTTGGTTGTGGAAGTTTTAATTTACTTTGCTCCTCCAAAATTAGGGTTTCTGAATTGGTGTTCTGCGTTTGTTTTGTTGGGGATCATTGGGTGTTTGTTCTCCCTAAACCGGAGGAGAAGAAAGGGGACAGTGATATTCTAGTTTCATGGTTTCTGAACTTCTTCTTGTATTATAGCACTATTCAGGAGCTGAAAAAAATGGTATTTTTTAAATAATTTTTGAAATTAATTTTTGTGGGTTTTCTTAAGAGCTAGAAAGAGTAGTGGAGTATGTAGTACCTTTATAATTTAATGGTTTTAGGAGGGAATTGCGGAAGTTGAAGGAAAAGAAGATGTATTGTTCTTTTCCCTGAATTTATACTTTTTCTTTGTTGTTATGAAGTACTATGCTTGATGCATGTTGCCTTTCTTCAGTTCTGTTGGGGCATCGTCACCTGCTGTTCCAGCAAATGTTGGTAGTCGAGAGAGGTCCGGTCATGGGCATAATTCCAAAGCGGCCTCTCTATCTTATGTTGGTTCACAGGTTCCGTGGACCTCCTTGAGCACCAGTGGCGGTGGTTCTGTTCTTGGATCGTCAAAGCCTTCATGCAGACCATGGGAAAGAGGGGATTTGCTGAGACGTTTGTCTACTTTTAAGCCATCTAACTGGTTTGGAAAGCCTAAGGTGCTCCCAACATTGATGATTGATGTACTGTATTGTATTATTAAGTCTCGATTGCATGGCTTTTTATTTTTCTGTATAGCAAAAAGGGTAAATCTTGGCTAGACAGGTAATTATTGTTTGCATTATATGTAATCTAATAATGTATTTTACATGGATACTCATCACCTTATCTGCTTTAAAAGGACATAAATGAATAAATGCTAGGTGCTAGCTTAAATGGTAAAGGAAGTTCATAACTCTTACAATTTCTTAGACTCTAATTTAATTAACTGAGACTTAAAGACCATTGTCTTTTTGATCAGAGATTCCACGAATGTTAGTTCTAATATAAGTTAGATATTTCTTGAATTTATGCTATTGCATATCAGTAGTAGCTTTATTAAAGCTTTTTGTTTTGGAATATGCATAAGATCCAATCCAACTGTGCACTGACTCGGTGATGCTGGTACTAGTTGTTTCAAAGTTATAGCAACAATCACTCTTACATCAGAAATATCACTGTAAATGGGGCTTCAGAAACAGTATTACTGCAGGCTAAAAAGACTATTTGATAAAGTTTTCCTGGTATTTTTTAGGAACAAAGGACTGATATTTTCCCCTGACATCACTTTCAAACACTTCTGTGGGAGTTCGATAATAATTTTTTCATGTTTAAAGATATAGTTTGAATTTAGAACGCTGCAGATTTTTTTTATGTTTCTTTGCCTGTAGGCATGGGACAATTCAGGTCATTTCATGATCCTTCTCTAGTTCTTGCAGATTGCTAGTTCATTGGCATGTGCTCAGAGAGGTTGGATGAGCATTGATATTGACAAAATTGTGTGCGAATCATGTGGCGCTTGCCTGAGTTTTGTCCTGTCACCATCGTGGACTCTCACTGAAGGTTACTATTGTGATTCCAGCGTGTCAAATCCTATGCATGAGCATACACTGATTTCAACCAGCATTATCTTATTTTTCTGATGACCTTTACAACATTGATGTTATGGGCTGTTTGTGAACCCCCTGTTCGTATGTTTAATAAGAGCAGAGTAGGTTCACTGTTAGATCAACTATATGAATTGGCAGAAAGAGGACCTGGTTTTCCTGCATTTCCTAATGCAGGAAAGAGCTAGATGAAGCAGACCTGGTTTTCCTGCATTTCCTAATGCAGGAAAGAGCTAGATGAAGCAGGAGGTGATTTAGTTAGAAGGTTAAAGGGAATCAAACATAGAGGGTTGTCATTTTTGATCTAGTTTTCTAGTGTGTGGCAGTTATTGCACTTTTATGATAGATGAATTAAAATATCTGAAACAAAGTGTTTCTCTTCATGACTAGTTTTGTTGCTTCTGATAAGATTTTAATAACCTTTTTTAGTTCATCTTAACTATAGGTAAAAAAGGATGCAATAAGGTTGCTTGGAATGATAATGGTAATTCTTAGTGGTACATTTTTTTTTTTTAAAGTTTAGTGGTATGTATTAGAAATTCAGTTTAAGCTGTTTCTTTCTAATATTCTGTTTTGTTGGGCTAGTGAGTGACTTTAGTTCCAACTTTCAAGTTGATGTATACTGTTGTTACTTGTCTAATTCTATTTGATTGTCTAATCTATGTTTGTTGCCCATACTCTTGGCATTCTTTGTGTTACCCTTACAATTGTCATTTTTTTTTTTCGTCTTTTTTTTGTTTTTTTTTTTGTCTTTTTTTTGTTCTTTTTTTTTTTTTGCTAGTTGTGAGTGCTGGGGAAACCTTTGCCAAACAGCTTGATGATGACCACAAAGCCAACTGTCCTTGGAGAGGGAACAGCTGCCCAGAAAGCTTGGTACAGTTCCCTCCAACTCCTCAATCTGCCCTAATTGGGGGATATAAAGACAGATGTGATGGACTTCTGCAGTTTCAGTTTCTTCCTATAGTTTCTGCATCATCAATTGAGCAAATGCGAGTTTCTCGAAGTCTAGTGGTTGATCGTTTTCTATCCCAGTCGCAGAATTTTATTTCTGGAGAAGGGGATTTCAAGTTGGAAGGTGTACCAGATCTCGACAGCTCTAGAGATGGGGCCTTCTATGTGTATTCTCGGGTAAGATGCATTCTGTACATTTTTTTTAATTGCTAACGGTGTGTTCAGTTTCTTTTTTTTTTTTTTTATAAATAGGCTATCTGATAGTGACTTTTTTTCAATTTTGTCCATTCTCTCTCTCTCTCTCTCAAAATATTTCCTCTGGTAGGCCCAAAAGCTTATAAGCCTGTGTGGATGGGAACCAAGATGGCTGCCAAATATTCAAGATTGTGAAGAACATTCTGCCCAATCAGCTCGAAATGGGTGTTCTTTTGGCCCTGCCCCGGCCCAAGTCCATCTTTCACATGATTTGAGTTTAAGCAAGAAAGCTAACTCTGCTTCAGCCAAAAAAAACACCAGGAAGAACAAACTGTTGGCTGTGGAGTCAAGATATGATTCCAGGTCACCCTTACTAGATTGTAGCTTATGTGGTGCTACTGTCAGGATATTAGATTTCTTGACTGTTCCTCGACCTGCCCGTTTTGCTTCCAACAACATTGATATTCCAGATGCAAGCAAAAAAATGGCATTGACACGTGGTGTAAGTGCTGCCAGTGGAATCAGTGGTTGGGTTCCTGCTGATGATACAGAGAAAGAACATACAGAAGACCGTGATGAAGTGGCAACAACAGACAAGGGTAAATTGCTACTGAATGCAGAAGTTGATTTGAATCTTACCATGGCAGGTGGCTTACCATTTACTCAGGCAGATAGGATACCAATACCTGAAAATGTTCGTGATGCAGACATGGGAAGAGATTTAATAATTGGTCAGCCTTCAGGAAGCGAGGTGGGTGATCGTGCTGCTTCATATGAATCACGAGGTCCTAGTTCTCGCAAACGGAGCTTAGAAATAGGTGGCAGCTCGGATGATAGGCCTCATATGATGTTGCAGCTGGCTGATAGTGTGGAAGGCACTGTCATTGATCGTGATGGTGATGAAGTCACAGATGGGAGACAGTTTTCTGCTGGGCCATCAAAACGTGCTCGTGAATCGGATTTTTTTGATACAAACTGTTCACCTTATCAGAGAGATTCATCCGGTGCTGGTCCCAGCCATTCAGTAGGTCTTGAAATTTATCCGGATGGAAGCAGAGTTAATTTGTTTCATCAAGGAAGTGATCAAATTGTTGGAATCCCATCAGTTAGGGATTCAACACGTGCATCATCTGTCATTGCAATGGACACAATCTGTCACAGTGCAGATGATGACTCTATGGAAAGTGTGGAAAACTACCCTGGAGATGTTGATGATGTTCATTTTCCCTCATCCAGTACATATGGCAATCTGGACATCAATGAGACATCTGAACTGAATTACAGCAATCAAGCCCAACAGAGCATTTATTTCAGACCTGCTGCTGAGGTAGCTGCTGGGGAAATGGGTGTCAGTAGCACGAATGATGGTGAAGAAATCTTCAATGCAGGAACAATAACAGCTCAGGCTCGAGATGGTCTTAGTTTTGGTATTAGTGGGGGCAGTGTTGGCATGTGTGCTAGTCATGAAGCTGAAATTCATGGGAATGATGTTTCTGTCCATAGAGCAGATAGTGTAGTTGGTGATGTGGAACTCAGAATAGAAGATGTTGAAAATCAAGGTCAAACAGGTGAATCTGCTCCTGATCCTGGGTTAATGGATGAGATTGTCCCTGATGAAATAAATAGGGAAGATCTGCATGGTGATAGCCAGGAGATGTTGTCGCGATCTGTGGGAAGGGCTGATAGTGGCTCGAAGATAGATGGTTCTACCAAA
Organism: Balakata baccata; assembly: GCA_949630135.1. Lineage (NCBI taxonomy): Eukaryota > Viridiplantae > Streptophyta > Magnoliopsida > Malpighiales > Euphorbiaceae > Balakata > Balakata baccata. The sequence continues at coordinate 11,381 of CATIWF010146876.1, read as the reverse complement.
GCTGAATCTGTTGAAAGTGGTGAAAAACCAAGCCAGAGCCGCAAGTTAGCCTTGGATAACAATGTCCACCCTTCTCTTTCCTGCAATGCAAACCTGTACTCTGGCTGCCAAACCACCAAGCGAGGGTTCTCCAAGGCTGGAAAATCATCCTCTACAAATAATTTCCCATGCATAGATTCAGATTATGCAGTTGCTAATGGGATAGGTAAGTTCCATTATTATTGTTTCTGGGCATTCTGCATTGTTGGGGTTTTTTTTTTTTCTTGTTCTTGGATTTGACCTGCATTGGACGATATGTCTTGAAGTGGATGTTTCATGTGTTTTTTTTCCCCTCATTCTCTTTTTGCTGTGTCAAGCACAGAAGGGTTCGTTAAGATGACAGCATAAGTATTTTTTTTTTTGGAAGTTCTGGACTTTGAAATTCTTGGTTGTTCCGTCTCTCACTGCATGGTTGATTTATAATCACACTACTTGATTTTCAGGGCCTCCAAAAGGTGAAAGCAATTATGAGGAGACTGTTGAGTTTGATCCGATTATTCATCACAACCAGTTTTGTCCATGGGTAAATGGAAATGTTGCTGCTGCTGGATGTGGCAGCCGAGGTTCTGGCAATAATGTTGATGCTGCTGTGCTCTGTGGTTGGCAGCTAACATTGGATGCATTAGATGCACTTCGATCACTGGGGCATATGCCAATTCAGACATTACCGTCTGAGTCAGCTGGATCACTATACAAGGTCAATTGTTTCTTGTTTTGAATTTATAATTTTCTGTTGGAATGGAAATGGAGGATATAACATTTAGTTCCTGGCTTGCTTTTTTATTCTCTGTCTGCAGTTATTTCCACATCTGATTAAAAGATTGCTGGTGATTACAATTGAATATCAGAGATCTATACTTTATTTGCATGATAAAGCAACACACCTTGATTGGGATATTAGTAACTTGAATTTTCTTCTACAGGATGATCATCAAACGCCAGGCCAAAAGCTCCTTCGACGGCCTTCTATGAGCAGAAGCCATGGACAACATTGACTTAAAAAGAATAGCAAGGTACTTCAAATTATTAGTAAGATCATTTTAACTCTGGATTATGCTCTGTCCTGTAGTTAGTCACTTTAGATGGTATCACCTCATGTCATATGATCTATGAATGGAGAAGTACAACCAAAATTGTAGAAAGCTCAAGTTTGGAGAAAAAGGAAATAAACAATGATGCCATTACAGTGGAAACATGTATGAACATAAAAACATGCCGATATTTGATTAGAGGATTATCTTGAACTGTCCATCCTCCATGTTTTTCATGTCAGGTTAACTGATCTGATCATCCGAAGTTCATGCTTCACAAGCTTCATTATGGATCTTATACAAAAATACATCTCTTATGTGTCAAGTTCATTCTAAGAATGTATTTATAAGCCAATGCTCTGTAGGATGAATTGCATTTGTATTAACATTGGAATCCATGTTGCTAATTTGCTGGAGAGCTGCTGCTGCTGGAACTTATGGCAATCCTTGCGCTTTTTTTACCAGTGTTCTTTTTTCTCTTTACAGTCGGATAATTTATGTTATTCTAAAAATTTGAGGTGCTGTTTATGCAGGATAATATGTTAAATTGTTTGTTTCACCTGGATTGTTTTCCTCGCAGTTAATGAAATTACGAATAAAATTTAATCAAGCTTTTTAGCATTTTGTCAATCCAATTTTCGTTTTTCAATCCAAGTTTCGAAACCATGATGACAATTGCAAAAATAGTTTTTCAATCAAAGTGTTGGGCGATGATGTTTTGTAAACTATGGAATGCTGATTTTTAGTAAAATTTTTGAGAAATCAGTAAAATTTTGGAGATTATTGCAGAATCAAAGAAACCATATCCCTCTGGGTGCTAATGACTTGAACATTCTGAAAAATATAAATTTCATGAGCTTAAGAGCATTTTCAATCTCACTTAGTGATATGTCATAAAAAATTCACTTTATTTTAATTTGAAAATTATGCATTCGAACAATATTTTTTATTTTATTTTCTATTTTAAATTTGGGTAAATTACTAATACATTCTTGATATTATATTAAATACACTAGTTAGTCCTTTCATTTTTTAAAATAGATAGTAAAGTTCTTTAGATTTATTTAAATATACTAGTTAATATTTTTAGTTACTTTTGACTAAAATATTTTGTTAGTCAATTAAAAATATCAAAAATATTTTTATTTATTTTTTGATAATTTGAAATTTTATTGATTTAAAAAATACAATTTTGATATTTTGATATCAATTAGATAATAATAAATTTTTTTTTATACTTTTGGTATTTTTTAAGATAAAAAGAATGTCAAATTTAACATTTTATTGATATGTAATAAAAAAAATTAATGAAATGACTATATAGTATATTAAACCAAATCTAAAGAATTTCATAATAAATTTCTAAAAATAGATAAATCAACTAATGTATTCAACAAATTTTAGGGGTATAAAAACTATCTAGACAAAAAAAGATAGTAAGACAAAAAAAAAAAGAACAAAAGAGATAAAAGAATAAAAGAGATAAAAGAAAAATAATAAAATATTATTTAGGAGCTTCAAGTGCAGCAGCTATTAAATATAAGAAGAGATAATATAAATTTTAATAAATGAGATAGGTAAGGAGAAAGATTATTGAAATACATAAAGCTATGTAAATTTAAGAAAATAGAAAGACGGTTAGGAATGCTTAATTAGGTAGCACTCAATTTTTGCACTTTTAATCTGACTAGTTTATCATTAACGTGTTTTGCATATGATTATTAAATATTAATCTTATCATTAATTACTATTTAGTTTTTATATGTTTTTTTATTTTTTATTAATTTATTTCGTCTTATTATGATATTTTATTCATTGTGAATTATAAAAGTACATGTTTATTTTAAATTTTATTAAATTACTAATTTATTCATTATTAAAAATCATATATAAAATAGAGATAGTGAGTACTTTAAGTTCATTTTGCTTGTCCTCCTTATTTCCAATCATTCACGTACTATGTATGTAGTTTTTGAAAATTAAATTCATCATTATTAAATAAATAATAATAATAATAATAATAATAATAATAATAATCTTGTCTAGCAAATTAATTTTAATTAATTTTAATTATTATGTAATTAAGTCACATTCAATTTAAATATTAATAGTTGTTAATTATATTTGATTCTTATATCATGTTATATATAAAAAAATTAGGTCAAATTATCTAGTTCATTAATGATATTATTCATTATGGTTGTTAATTTATTTACTATATACAAATTATCTTGTCCATTATATTTTTTTTACCATGCCTTTTTAATATTTTTTTATTAAATAATTTTTAATATTAGTTATATGTATTTTATATATATATATATATATATAAATAAAATATAGTTATCTAGTTCTAATAAAATTGGACTTCTATTTAATGAATTATTAATACTATTCACTAATAAATTAAATTATTAAATGAAAAATTAATACAATCATGTTGACGTCTTGGTAAATTTATCCGTTCTTCCTATTTTCGCCTCTATATATATAGTATGATATAATGATTATGATTATCTAAGTCATAAACACTTTGAAAGCCTCGCATCTTAAATGGAATTAGTAATTTCTGCCAAAAAAAAAAAAAAAAAAAGGAGAGATAAAGCAGAAATAAAAATACTTGCAAATATAAAGGTGTTGCAAAGGGTATACACTTGTGACTGCTCATAGAGTCGGCAAAAATCTGTTTGTCCTAATCTTGCTGGTAGGATAAGAGTTGCCATAAGTCATTCAATATAGTCTACATGCTCATCAATTAAAAAAAAAAAAATCAAGCACAAAGATTTCAAAAATGGTTAAAAACTTGCATTTGCTTACCTTTTCCAGTATTCCTCCCAGCTTGCTAGTTCTTCACATCTAACACAATCAACAGTTTTAACACACCTTATATGAGACGCGACCACGTTATAAATTATCAAAATATTGAAATAGATAAAATATGATTTAAGAAAGAATAGTAAAGAAAACCCAAAAATAATTTAGAGCATATTAGGATAATGATTAGCTCTAGGTTCAATTATAATAGGATATATGAGAGTGATTCATATACATCATTAATACATGTGTTCTTCTAATCTAATAATTTTTTACTATATAAATTTTTTATTTATTAAAAATTAAAAGCAAAAAAATTTAGAATTCCTTAAAGAAAACCCTAAAATCACTTTAATCATAATCTTTATCCATCACTGAATATGATGTGCAGCTCAATCTTTATCAAAACCATGAAGCTTTATGAGTTTATGTAACGAAATCAAAGAGTTGCTTAATCTCTAACACTTATAAAATTGAAGTATTAAGTATTGTACGGTCTTAATTAAAAGGTTAAATTCTTATCCAATTCAATTAATTAAATTTGGTTTTTGGAACAAATATAATATAAAATAATATTTAAGTACTTAGTGAGCGAACCAAAGAAATATATTATCGTTATTATTATTATTCTTTATGTGCATTCATAATATTTTTTATTAAATTACTTTTTTTCTTTTTATTAATATTAGTTATATATATATATAGTGGTTAATGAATTATTAATATTATTTACTAATAAATTAAATTATTAAATAACAAAATAAGTTAAATTATTAACTAACAAATGTGTACCTTCCTAATAATTTTTTTATTAATTATTTTTTTCATATATAAAACATAGCTACTTAATTCTAATATAATGAGATTTTTAATTACTGAATTATTAATACAATTTATTTATAAATTAAATTATAAAATTAACTCAATTAACTAATACAATTATATTAGTTTTTTGGTAAATTTGTCTATCCACTCATATTTCCACTTTTTTATATATTAGTTTTTCATAACGTGCTTTGTACCTGATTATTAAATATTAAACTCATTATTAATCAATATTTGATTTTTATATAATTTTTTATTAATTTATTTTGTCTTATTATGATATTTTATTCATATTAAATTATAGGAGTAATGTTTATCTCAAATTCTATTAAATTGCTAATTTGTCAATTATTAAGAGTTATTTATAAAATAGAAGTAGCAAGTACTTTACGATTTTAGTAATAATAAATTATGATGATGAATCTATAAATTTTTTATTAGAATCTGATTGTTTCTTATTTTGAAATTAATTATTCATTGTTATTAATTTGATTATTAATTATTTTAAACTTAATTGTTCATTGCATATTAGTTTAATGTTAATATTTTAATTGTACATCATTTTGAATTTGATTATTCATCATATTAAATATGATTGTTCACAATTTTGAACTTGATTGTTCATTGCATGTCCATTATTTATAACACATTTTAATTACTTATTAAGCTATTTAATTATTTTATTACTTATTAATATTTAAGTTAATTAATTTAATAAATAATAAAATAAACAAAATAAAATAATTTGATTAATGAATTGTCAATATCATTCAATAATAAATTAAATATTAAATAATAAAATTAACTCAATTAACTAATACAATTAAGTTGGTGTGCTTACACTAATTATTAGATATTGAATTCGTCATTAATTATCATTTGGTTTATATATAATTTTTTTTATAAAATTGTTCTGTCATATTATGATATTTTATTCACAGTGAATTATAGAAGTGCATGTTTATCTCAAATTCCATCAAATTACTAATTTGTCTATTATTAAGAGTTATATATAATATAGAGACATTAAATATTTAACGGTCATTTTATCTGTTGCCACTATTTCTCATTCATTCATGTACGATGCATGTAATTTTTAATATTTGAGTTCATCATTATTAAATAAATATTAATAATAATATTGTCTGGCAAATTAATTTTAGTTGCTTTTAATTATCATGTAATTAAGTCATATTTAATTTAAATACTAATAGCTGTTAATTATATTTGATTATTATATTATAATATATACAAAAAAAACCATGTCATATTATCTATCTCATTAATTATCTTGCCCACTATATTTGTTAATTTATTTACTATATACAAAATGATCTTGTCTATTATATTTTTTTAACTGTGTATTCCTAATATGTTTTTATTAAATTATTTTTTTATTTCTTTTTAATATTAGTTATATTTTTTTTATATATAAAGCATAGTTACCTGGTTCTAATAGAATTGAACTTTTAATTAATGAATTATTAATATTATTACTAATAAATTAAATTATTAAATGACAAAATTAAATATATTAACTAATACAATTACGTTAGCTGCGTTGCACATAATCACTAAATATTGGATTCGTATTATAATTTATATGAATATTAATAATTTATTTATTATTAAAAGTCATATATAAAATAGAAATAGTAAGTATTTATAGTCATTTTGTCTATCTCTCAAATTACTAATTTGTCTATTATTAAGAGTTATATATAAAATAGAAGTAGTAAATATTTTATGATCATTTTCTTTGTCCCCCTATTCTCAATCATCTACATGCGATGCACGTGATTTTTAATAATTAGAAACATCACTATTAAATAAATAAATAAATAATAATAATAATAATAATAATAATAATAATAATAATAATCATCATCATCATCATCTTGTTTAGCAAATTAATTTTAGTTACTTTTAATTATCATGTAATTAAGTCACATTTAATTTAAATACTAATGGTTGTTAAATATATTTGATTCTTATAATTTATATAAAAGTAAATTATATTATACTATGCAAGTAAATTTTAAAAACTAATTTTGTATATGATTAAAATAAATTAATTATTGAACTATATAAAAATTATTAAAAAAGTATAACTTCTCAAATAACTTATAAGAATTGTACTTAGTATTTTGAAATTCATATTATATGTTACGTGCATGGACTTACCATTATATAATTTCAATATTTTAGTGAAAATCATTAGTGTTGTATTTTGAATGACAATATGCTATAGTTATTTTTTTTTTGTCGTGCTTTCATAATATTTTTTTATTAAATTAATTTTTCTTTCTTTTTAAATTTACAGGTCCCCCTTATTTCCACTTTTATATATAGTATGATGATATGATTATGATTTTTCATTAACGTGTCTTCCACGTGATTATTAAATATTGAACTCGTATGAAAATTATTAATTTGTCCATTATTAAGAATAATATATAAAATAGAAATAATAAGTACTTTACGATCATTTTATTTATTCCCCCAATTCTTTTCATCATTATTAACTAAATAATAATAATAATCTTATCCAACAAATTAATTTTAGTTACTTTTAATTATTATGTAATTAAGACACATTTAATTTAAATATTAATATTTGTTAATTATATTTTATTCTTATATTTTATATAAAAATAAATTATATTTTACTATGTGTGTAAATTTTAAAAACTTAACTTGTTATCCATATGATTAAGAAAAATTAATTATTGAATTATATTCCTAATATTTTTTTATTCTAATGTTGCAAAACTTCTCATTTGAGTTTTCTCCTACTTAATTATAAAAGTGGACATAAACGGAGCCAGAATAAGATATAAAAAGGGACCAACAATAATTAAAGTATAATGATCAAATATTTATTATATTTAATAACAATAAAAGTTAGATATATTATATAATTCTAAATATATCAAGTATAAACTGTGCTTGATATGTAAAGCTCTTATGTATAAACTGAACAAGCAAAGTATAGATTAATTTATTATATAATAATATTAAATTTAATTCTTAATTAGCCTAAAAATTAATGAATTAATGGCACCCTCCACATTCAATTTGTATTTACTAATTCTAAGGAGTTTTCTAAGTAGTTTTTCCTACTCTGTGTGGTAGATAAATCCTTATGAAAAGGAGCATTTATATTATAATGGACTTACCATTATATAAATTTAATATTTTAGTAAAAACTATTATTGTTATACTTTGAATGATAATATATTATAATTATTTTTGTTGTTGTGCTTTCATAATATTTTTCTATTAAATTAAAATTTCTTTCTTTTCAAATTTACATATTCCTTCTATTCTTATTTTTATATATAGTATGATGATATGATGATTATGATATAATTATGATTTTTTATTAATGTGTCTTGCACATGATTATTAAATATCAAACTCATACTATAACTCAAATAAAGATTACTAATTTGTCAATTATTAAAAGTCATATATAAAATAGATATAATAAATATTTTACAGTCATTTTGTCTGTCCCCTATTCTCAATCATTCACGAGCGATGCACGTGATTTTTAATGATTGGACTCATCATTACTAAATAAATTATTGTCCAACAAATTAATTTTATTTACTTTTAATTATCAAGCAATTAACTCATATTTAATTTAAATATTAATTATATTTGATTCTTATATTTTATATAAAAGTAAATTATATTATACTATGCATGTCAAAAAACTTAACTCGTTATGTATATGATTAAAACAAATTAGTTATTGAATTATATAAAAATTATTAAGAAATTTTAACTTCTCAAATAATTTATGGCTATATTTGAATTGAGGGATTTTAAATGAATGATTTTCAACAATCTATAGATTTATGTCAAATTCATCGTTCCACTACTTAAAAAATGTGAAAATCCTTCATCCACCAAAATTTTTTATTTTTGAAAGATTTGAAAGTCCAAAATCCATGAATTTTCATCAATGAGGGATTATTGCCATAATTTTTTATTCCAAAATTGTTCCAAATAAATTAATAATATTCCAAAACAATCTTTCATCATAAAAAAATAAAAAATATTTTTCTTTTAATTTCAACTAATTGCTTTATTATTATTATTATTATTATTAAATTATTAATAAAAATATTTTTTAGTAATGTAGTTAAACATTATAACATATAATAATTTTATTTTTTTAACTCTTAAAATTACTATTTTTTTTTTGAAATTTTTAAGTATATAGTGTAATTGATTGTATATGCTTAATTAATAATAAACTATTAATATTTAATAAATGCTACAATTGGAAATTAATTATTAAATCCATGGATAGCAATAACTCGAACTGCTTGTGCGGCCTCTTTGCCTTTTTCATTCATCTATTTTGATGAAAGTTCCAAAATTATATTAAAATTATGGTGAATGATTATGTAAAGAAACAAAGGATACAAAGGTTTTAGATCTTGACCAGAGAAAAAAGAGAAGTTTAGAAACTCATGATGATAGAAAATTCAGAGAGGATTTTATTTTATTTACTCCAACTTGATTTCAAAATGAAACAAGTTCTCCTTTTATAGGAGGGGATACAAACTATGCTGTGAAAACAACTCATACAAGCACTAACTAAAATTATTACAAACTGACAAAGAAGATAAGGTTTCTAACTCAGAAAGTAGAAATCGACAAACACCCTTATTTTACAAAAGTAAAGTAAAAGAATCCTTCAGATAATGAGAATAGTCTTTTCCCACTACTGGGCTCATGACTAGAAGAAAGATTCATATATGTATAGTTGTCATCATATCTAGAGATTGAAGATGTGGGACTAGGCACCCTTGGTTTAGAGGGTCTTGCACTAGAAGCTCCTGCCGAATGAGAAAACTTTATCAACATATTAGCACATTTGACATTTTCTAATTTGTTGGAAGCTGGTGCACCAAGAAGGGGGGGTTAAATTGGTGGCAAATAGAAATTTTCGGCTTAATGGATTTCCTTGAGTGCTTGACCAATATGCAGATAAAACATAGAAAGTAAATGAGCAAGAGAAGATTGCACACAATGATTTATAGAGGTTCGGGGGTTAACAAACCCTAGTCCTCTCCCCAACTGCAATTGGGAGTTCTGCTATCTCAACTTGATATTACAAGAGAGTTTCCTAGCTAACTCACAACTAGAGAGTTTTTCTAACTGACCAACAACTAAGTATTTTCTCAAGGCTCATACCGAACCCAAATTTCTTGTGTTTTTAAAGGCTCACACAATAACCAATTCATTGTGTTTTGAATAGGCTCACACACAACCCAAACAAGAGTTTTTTTCTCACTAGAATCACTCTTACAACTTATACCCAAGTGGTTAAGGTTAACACTTAAACCTTTCTTACAATAGATATGAGAAATAAAATTGCAAGAGTTTTGGCACACTTAAAATTAAGCTTTTATATTCTAAGGCCTTTTGGAGGTCTATTTATAATGTTTACCTTTCAATTAGCCGTTACATATAGTGCTAAAATTATTTCTAATGTTCAAAAGATAATTGACTAAAAGTTGTCTGACAGAGATAGTTTTCCGATCGGAAAATCATGTTTTCCTGTAGGAAAATTCACATATCCGTTGGAGCCTTACACGTGGCAGCCTTGAATTTGTCATTTTCTTCAATGACTCTTTAACAACTAGTCTCAGTCAAATTTCCTGGTTGGAAAACTATATTTTCCAGTTGGGACAACTTCTTGGAACTTTTGACTTAAAACTTGGAATGCTAGAATCAAGCACTTCCCAGGGGGGAAACTTTTTTCCCATGGGAAAACCTTTTCCCAAGGGGGAACATGCCTTTCCCAAAGGAGAAATTGTCCTTCAATATTTGACCAATTTGTTCACTAAGCAAATCAAATCCAATTGACTTGAAACTTTATATACAATCAAAACAACACTAGATGAAGACATTAGTAATATTTAATGTGATTGTCAAGATCAAAATAGAGATCAATCAGCTGAAGGTCAACAGTCTCTCCCTTTTTGATTTTGATAATTAAACTAAGCACAAGAATAAAATTGAGCATGCAAAAAAAAAAAAAAGAAATTAACATATTGAAAAACAATTATGTCAAGTTTCAAGGCAATTCATTTTGATTATCATGTTCCATTATAAAAAAGCACACTTTTTAGATCTCAATATTTTCGAAAGATCTCTCCCTTTTTATGTTTTTACATTTTGTTTATGTTTTCTTATATTTCTTCCCCTTTGTCAAGATAAAAAAGAATATAAGCAAGTATAGTATAGGATCAATCATATAAGGCATAAAAAGAGAAGATATGAGAGAATATTAAAAGATTAAACAACATGATTCCAAAAGGTATATATATATAATAAACTCTTAAAACATAACAAGGATGTAAAAATAACAAATGTTATCAATTGCTAACAAATGATACCAATTGTTGGCCGCACAAATACATATTAAAAATATCAAGATAAGTTTATTATCTTAAAGCATAAAATATGAGTTTAGAGAATGCTTATCGATATGAAGACCGTTCTATAATCTTGAGGCACTTTTTCATAGAGATTCAATTCTTCTCTTGTGATCTCTTTTTTAAGTAGTGCCCCCTTACTTTATGCCAAGTTTGAGTTTAATGGGGTTGATCATTTGAGAGAAGACATTTTATTGAGCATGTGCCTTTG
>CATIWF010146856.1:0-16084 GCA_949630135.1 Balakata baccata | reverse complement strand
TTTTACAATTTAAAAATTTTGGCTGATTGTATTTTCAAGTTATAAATTACATTTACATTTAATAATTAATTAAATATTTAATTATACAAATATATGAAATATGATTTTTAAAAAAAATAAAAAAGAGAATATTAGACATGTTATATTATTCTTGTATACTATAAAAAATTTCCAACTTATTCTCTATTTTTATTATGTATGAGACATATTATATTTTATTATATATGAGACGTGTTATATTTTATGAAAATACTACGTAGGCCGGTTCGATTCCGGTTCGACCTTAAATCCGTGATTCATTTGTTTTTTCGATTTATTGACCGGACCGATTTTTACAACCTTGCTTTGACCTATTGGTTGTTGCTTATGCTTAGGTTTGAATGTGCGATGGAAGATTGGAAAATGTGAGCTTCGAATTTGGCAAATGGATGGGGCGGAGTTCACCAAAAACTTTATAAATGCACCATTCAAGCTTCCTCGAGGTGCGGAATATGCTAGGATTACTCTCTCCGTTTTTTTTTATATGTTATTTTTTTTTTGCAAAAATTAAGAATATTATTTAATATGTATAATATAGTTATAAAATGATTATATTATTTTTTTTTAGAAAAACTAAAAATAATTAATTGAGAATATTTTAATTAATAGATAATATTTTTTAAAAACTAAAATAAAGATAAAATTGAAAAAAATACATTTTTTATTAATAATATAAAATATCAACTGTTTATTATACGACGGAGAGAATACATAAGTAATGAAAATAACAAGGATTTGGATTAAGTAATGAAAAATGAGGAATTTATCCTGTTTACCATTTTTTTTAAAGTTTATTTCAATTTTACTTAGCTATTTTTATGTTTTTATTATTAATTTTGTCTATTTTTATTTTTACTAATTTTTTATTTTTCTTTTCAAAATGTGAAATTTACTCTATATTTATAATATTTTTTTATTTAATTGAGAAAAAATGACTTTTTTATATTTTAAGCATAGATTAAGAGTTTAATTAACTTGCTATGTATTTATTTATTTTCAATCATTATTTAATTAACTTAATTAGAAAAAAATATATAAATTTATATTTAATTAATTTAATTATCAAAGTAAATAATGGTAAATATTAATTACCAAAAGTAATATATAAATTTGTATTTAATTAACATAATTAAAGTTATTTTATTTTGATAACTTTGGATAAATTTTAGTAAGTTTTAGGTAAATTTTTTTTTTTTAACTTTGATAAATATTTAATAAACTTTTTGGCAAATATTATGTAAATTTTGAATAATTCTTAGGTAAATATTGTGTAATTTTAATTTTTATTAATTTTCTGATAAATATTAGATATAATTTTAGCAAATTTTAAGTGAATTTTTAATAAATATTTTGTAATTTTAATTTTAATTTATTTTTTTAATAAATTCTGATTTTCAATAGTTTCCTAATATTTTTTGAATGTCAGTATTTTTGAAAGGCGTGCAATTTTTTTTGAAAAAAATTTAAATGTCGATATTTTTAAAAATATTGAACTTTTTTTTTTTTTTTTCTGTTTCGTAAAATTCAAAAAAAAGAAAAAAAAGGATTCAACAGACCTTTCCACGTGGCCGCTCTGCCATCACATAACCTTCTAGTCTACAGCCTACTCCATTCCACAAGTGTTTGCTGATTATAAGCTTTTTGGGATGGGATGATCTTAAACTTCCATGCCCAATTTTTATTTTCAAATTTTAGCTTATCAACTTACCTACTTTCATCTTTAACAATTTCTGTCGATTTAATGTAGAATTCGTTTATATATCAAAATTAATGCTAATTTTTTACATGTAAATTTTTAATTTACATATAACTAATATTATTATGTAAGGTGTTTTTAGCAGTATTTATATTTTTTTTATTGACAAACATTTAGGGGATGAATAAGTAAAATTCGAACATAAATTATTTAAAATAGCTTGAATTCTTATATTTGATTTGTAAGTGACTTAATAATTTGGTTTTTTAATTGGTTAATATTGTATGATGAAATTAAATATAAGGATTATAAAAATCATGAATTTTTATAAAAATATTGATTCTCAAAAATAACAAAAGCATTAAATTTTTTAAAAAAATGTAAAAAACTTCTAAAAATATTTCAAAATTACTGAAATTCATTGTTTACCGAAAATTTGCTTAAAATTTACTAAAATTTTACAAAATTTTTTTTTGAAAGTTGTAGCTATATCAGGTTTATCCAAAATTTACTAGAAAATTAATGAAAGTTAAAGTTGAACAACATTTATATTTACTAAAAGTTTATTAGAAAATTAATAAAAGTTGAAGTTATCTAAAATTTATCCAAAATTTACCAAAAAATTAATAAAAATTAAAATTAGACAAGATTTATCTAAAATTACTAGAAAAGTAGTAAAAGTTAAAGTTACTAAAAGTTTACTCAAGATTTATTCAAAATTTACACAAAGTTTACCCAAAATTTACTTGAAAATTAATGAAAGTTGAAATTACACAATATTTATCTAAAATTTACCCAAAAGTTTACTAAAAACTTACTAGAAAATTATTTAAAGTTGAAGTTACTTAAAATTTACTCAAAATTTATCTAAAATTTACCAAGGATCCACTTAATTTTTACTATAAAATTAGTAAAAGTTTAATTTATCCAAAATTCATTCAAAATTTACCAAAAGTTCACCTTACTCCGGTTCATCTTTCAACTAAAAATTACTAAAAATTTATTTAATATTTACCAAGATAAATAACTTTTATTATATATCCTTTGCTAATTAAGGTTTATTCAAAATTTATTTTGATAATTAAATTACTTAAATACAAAATTATATATTTTTTTAGTAATCAGTTAATTAAATAATAATTAAAAATAAATATATATATACATAAAGATAAGATGAAATTCTTAATTGTGTTTTAAAAAATAGAAAAAAAATCATTTCTTTCATAATTGAATAAAAAAAATTTGCTAAATATATAATAATTGTTATTTTTAAAAAAAATAAAAAAACTATAAATATACAAATAAAACTATAATAATGAAAAAATTAAAAAAAACAGTCAAAAGTCGTTATTGGGCGAAATTTTTCTTTCAGAGTGTTTGGAATTAATATTAAAAATTTTAAAAAGAGATTTTAAATTTTTTTTATTTAATTAATTGATTTTTAATTTTTTATAAATTATTTTTTTCAAATATACTTTAAATAAAATCTATTTATCAGCAGCCGTTTTGAAAATTTAAAAAAATTAAAAATATAAATTTTTTTTGAAAAACGAATTTTCCAAAACCCAATAACAAACAAGAATTTTATAAAAGGCAAAACCCAGAAGAGAATCTTAATTTGATCTATCAAATTGGATTATTGAGAATTTTTTTAAAAAAAAATAGCGGATAGTTTGTCACTAATCTTAATTAAGAATGTAATGATTAGAAGATTACCGAATAGCTAAGAGAGTATAATTTTCACAAATTTTTAATCTTCTCTTCGACAGAGATCTGTCCCCTATATAAATCTTTCCAGTGTCCCGACCTTTCTTCCCTCTGTCTCTCTCTTGTGTTTCGAGAGCGAAGAAGAGGAAGAAATATGTCTAACAACGAAGAGCCTATTGAGGAGATAGTCTCTAATGGAGATTCATTTCAAAAAGTGAAGCAGAGGCTCAAGGATCGATCTGAGGTGCATTCAATCTAGGATTTTTTTTATTGGTCTTAGCATCTGCGATGGGTTCTTGGCATTTTTGCTGTTTTCTTGATATGGGCATGTTTGTTTTGGTGCAGAAAATGGCTCAAACAAAAGAAATGTTATCAAAACAAGCGAATCAGACGAAGGAGATCATATCTAAACAAGCAGTTAAGATCGCCAAACAAGCAGAGGAACACGAAAGCTTTATTAGTAAGGTTTGCCCCTTTGTTAGACTTGTATAATCACTTGATTAGTTCTAATGGGATCTTGTCGTTGAATTGGTGTTTGATTATAAGCGTAGTTTGAGTATGTTGGCGTGTTAAATATAGGATTCAGATTTGATTTTTCTTTCCCCTTTATTTATTTTTCTGATTGTGTTTAGGTGACTCATCTTCTTGGTGTTCTTGGGTTTGGAGGATTTTGTTTTCTCTTAGGAGCAAGTAAGTGTACTGTTATATTGATGGAATGATTAGTACTTTTTCAGTCAAGAGTTTTTCTGATTCTTCTTTGCGCAGGGCCACAAGATATTCCTTATATATACTGCTTGTTTTATGTCATATTTGTTCCTCTTCGGTGGATATACTATCGGTTCAAGAAATGGCATTACTATCTTCTGGTAAGCTAGTCTGCCTTGTTGCTTCCTAGAGCTACATGAATATTTTTTATTCTAAAATTTGGAAGCACGATAGCCCTGAATTAGGAATCGTATGTAAGAGTTCAATTGTTGACACTTCTGGTAATCTCCTATCTAGTTTAGTTTGATTTAAGGTTCAGATGGTGCATTAAAACATTTATTAGTAATAAATGACTTTCATGTAACGGAAACAGGAAATTTGTGTGTAACATTACCTGTATCTCTAGTTGGAAGTATGGTGGAAGCATTTTTAATTGTTAACCTCTTCTCAGCTTTAAGTATGAATCGCACAGTTGTATATTTTTTTTCAGAATATTAAGAAATCTACCACTTGAGATTGCTTGTTATATCTGCTTTTTTGTCATCTAAATTTGAGAAATGAGAAAATAACATAAATGTTCTTGGTATTCAGGACTTCTGCTATTATGCCAACACAATCTTCTTGGTTGATCTACTTCTATATCCAAAGAATGAAAAGCTTTTCCTGGTCTGCTTCTCATTTGCTGAAGTAAGAAAATAGTCCCAGCATAACTTCTAGTTTTTCATTGGCGGATGATATAACTTCTTTGTTTTTTTTTATTCTTTTCTTTTTCTTTTTGATTTATCTTATCTAAATCTATAGGGGCCATTGGCATGGGCAATAATTGTTTGGCGGTGTAGCTTGGTTTTTAGTTCTCTTGACAAAATTGTTAGTGTCCTCATACATCTTTTACCAGGTGAGCTGGTCCTTCCTTTCACAATTCACTTTAACAATTCTTTGAAACAACATTGTTTTCCTTTTTGGGAAAATGATCTTTCTTTCTTTTCTTTTCCTTTTTTTTTTTGAAGACGAGATTATTCAATTTTGAATCTTTGTTGAATGTTATCAACAATGCTCAGAAGGATTAATGTATTTGGATTATGTACAAGCTAGCGATAATTCCATTAATTTAGAAGCTAATCATTCCAGCATGTCATGTGAGAAAGAAATGATTAAATTTTAAGCATTAATTAGAGCCATCCTATTTTATTTCCAAGTCAACCTGTATAATCCTGTATCCTTATATGTTACATTTTGCTATCTCAAGCCTTGTGATGTGGCTGTTTCCAAGTCAGTAATGGAGCTTATCACAGTGCACTGAGTGCAATAAAATGAGTGTCCATTTGCATTAAGTAGCAATTCATAAAATTCAACCTAGATTTAGAAATTTAATTTCTCAAGATACGTAGGTTCTTAATCCTTATCTGGTGGTGATTCTAGTGAATATAAGAAATTGCAACAACTTTCAGCTGGTGTCATTTACCATGACAACATCAATCAGGATAGAGAATGAGAGGATCCAAACTTTGGTTCTGTAGAATGAATGTTGCTATTAATTGTCAACAACTCCAAGAATACAAAGCTTCTAACACAGCGGTTCTATTTTCAGGTTTAGTTTTCTTCACTATCCGGTGGTGGAATCCTGCAACATTTGAAGCCATGCATCCTGAAGGAACTTCACGCAGAGCATCATGGCCAAATGTAGTAGAAGATAAATGGTACCTGTTGACATGGCTGTTCTTGGTGCCCTTAGTTGCCTATACCCTATGGCAGGCTCTCTATTTTCTCATTGTCAATGTCCTACGTAGGCAGAGGCTGTTAAGAGATCCTGAAGTCATGACTTCTTACAGGTTCTGAACTCTCTATTTCTTCCATTGAATTGCACCTAAAATTCCTTTCTTGTACATGCATATAGATGGTCTAGTGCACAACTTTTGTATAATGTTATTCAATTGACTTTGATTAGGGAACTCTCAAAAAAGGCACAAAAGGCAAACAATTTATGGTGGCGATTAAGTGGTTTGCTTGGAGATCAGAATCGTTTGTTCATGTACATTCTGTTGCAAGCATTATTTACTGTAGCGACCATGGCACTGACAGTCCCTATCTTCTTGTCCTATGAACTCCATGCTGTTTTCCAAATACTCAAAGTTTCTGCAGCCGTATGGAATGGAGGAAGCTTTCTGCTGGATGTAATGCCAAGACAGGTGATTCTCAAAGAAAAGAAGAAAAAAACAGAGATGCAACCAGCACCAATCCGGCAAGACCAATCTCAAAATGCAATAGAAAATACAATGAAGTCCATCCATTCTGCTGAGGTGCAGGAATCCTAATATCTTGTATCATTAGTTTCATAACAAACACACCTGGTTTTGCTACGTTCTTTTGCATGTCAAAGAGTTAGCTGCCCTTAGCTCTTGTCACAGTAGAGTTGAATTAGTTCCAAATATGATTTTCAATTACTCGTTCTTTAGACTGGTCGCAATGTATAGTTTCACTAAGTATAGGATCAGAAATTCTATATTCGGTGTATAACTGACATTTCCTGGTACAAAGGATGATGAAATCATATTAATCATTCCATCGGCGTTATTCAACAGGGCACTCACTATTGTAAGGCATTAGAAGCTGGACGAAGTGAGGAGGGACTGAGGGGAGCCTCGGCCCCTTCAATTTTTGCAAAAGTTTACATTTAATACAGAGAAAACTTAGATTTAGTATACTAAAATTTTAATTTCATTTTTCTTAATTGGCCCCATCAAGTATTAGAAGTATAATCATTTTTATTGAAAAGGTTAAAAATGCACGCCTGTCAATTTGCAATTATAAAAATATAATAAATAATTAAAGAATTAAAATTTTATTTCTAATAGATAATTAAAAAATCTAGGTGATGTCATCTGTACTAAATTTAGTCATATGCAGACTAATTAATTACACTTATTAATTATTGTATTCACTAATTATGAATAAAACAATTATAAATGTTGCACTACAATCGTGTGATAAACTTAATCCTACAAGCATCGCAAATTACATAACAAAATCCTAATTTACTTTCGCCGCTGAAGTTAAAACTACGGTCGAGCAAAATTAAGTGGGCTTCCTGGAAATTTGAATATTCACGCTTCAACTTGCTAAAGTTTGATATCCACTCGAGTACAAATTTCATGACGAGAAAACCAGACGTTGCTTGGTCGAAAATCCCACCACGGATTCCTTGCCTGTTTATATCAATGTTACGCATCTTCCAAGAATAAATATTCTCAAGTTCTGACAATGGTTCCAATATTATTTACAATCCAAAATTTCCAATGCAAGCCATTACACAACAGATCTATAATTTATTCAGACCACATTCAACAAATAAGCAATTGCACGTCATCTATATTCTCAAATTCAGTAGTTCTTGTCATGGCTGCTTACATACTGGAGCTTCTCGGGAGGCATATGCCACGAGCTTTGGAATGCAATTTCAAGGAAATTGAGAGAGCGAGAGGTCATTTCACACCAGGAGCAAAAAGAAAAATGTAAAAAAATGAAGACTAAATACATTTGTTTTCTTGTACAAGCAACAGCCTATAAAATGCGGCAGATGTTAGTTAAACCCAGAAACCACTACATCACCCCCGAAACCCAATAGAGAACTATATGGAATAAGCCTGGCTAGAAAAAAAAAATGAAATGAAAAAATATGATGGAAGCCTGTTGGAGGCTCTGACAAATTAAGAGGCACCAATCCATCGCCTCCTATAATTGCACTATATCACATTAACGGTGATAGAGCTTCTGAACAAATACCCTCTTGTTTTCATAATGCGAGGGGAGTGATTGACCTACTAATATGATAGCCTGGGGCAAATGCAAAATATATTATACACATGGATGGTGATGAACAACGACGTTATATGCACAGGTCTAAGCGCATTGTGTTCTTGCAGAAGACATCCCGTGGATATCTACAAGAACAAGTTTGAAACAGGGAGGGATTATGAATATCACTCAGAGCGTGGAAGCAAGAACCCAAAACCGGAGTTCTCACGAATTAGCGGTGGAGGATCAATATCAGCTATGTCTACTTGTTGCATTGACTTGGAGATTTCATCCACAGTGAATGGGATGCTGCACAGCATTCAAATTGTAACCAAGATCAGATATTGTATTGTATTTTCGTTGTGAAGTTAACATTTGAAAGCATTCAAACTAAGTGTTTGGCCTTCCTAAAGACCCCTAAAAAATAACAGTAGTAATAAAGGGAGTTATTGGAAAATAAGTACCTTGAATCATCATCCAACAGAAAACTGCTGACAGCATTGTTCGAGTCCTCAGTCATCATAACTCTCATGCTAGCTATAACCTGTATATCCAAGTTGTTTTAGACTAAAAAAAATTATTTTGGGGAAATTAATACAAAAAACATGGATAAAATAGTAGTTAGCACTGCCCTACAGGCCATACAAATAGACATTTTCATCCCAATTAAAGGGCAACTTACATCTGAAGACACACTGTGTGTCCCATATTTGTCATCCCAGTACATTGTACTGATTCTATATAGTTGTTGTATGCTCAGCACCTGAAGAAGCAGCAAGCAGATACTATGATGTGATATTACAAGACAAAAGAAGGGTGGAAAAAGAAGCCAGCATTCAAGAAAGAAAGCTAATTAAGAGAAAAAGGTACTGACAGGGCAAAGTTCCTTTGTAATTTCATTCAAGGTCTTCTTAGGCTTTTGATGTATGACCTGTTTGTGAAATTAAAAGAAAAAGGTCAGCAAAACAATGCATATGACATTTATGAAAAATTGAGAAGCCGTGGACACAAGAATTACCAGGAATCCTACAGCCTGTCTTATATGTTTCAGTTCATCCCAAGCAGAGCCTGCAAACTGTACAGGAAAAAAAAATGTTGCGTAGATATGTAACAAGACAACAGACAACAGAGGACAAAGCAGAAAGAAAGCCAAATACTCACTTCCTCAGTTGCCTCGTAGCACCACTGCTCTAATTCAGCCAAACCTGCCTTCACATATTCTCCGTTGCTGAATGAACAACACTCACGCCGCAAAAGAAGACTGAATATTCATATAAAACATGACACTGAATTTCGTGGAAAAATGACTTTATTTCCTGACATCACATAATTAAACAAAATAAAGAAAAGAGAGAGAAGAAGAGGAAGAGATAGGTCTTGAAAGCATTTACCTATTGAATAACTGAACATTGATGAATGAGAATATCTGAGTGAACACTTTACGCACTAAGAATGGGGGCACCTGCAAAACATTATGTCAAAGAACAATACTTCACCAAGAAAGAAGATCAATGTTGTTGATATTATCTACAAAGGATCACACATCAAAGAATTATTACTTACATAATTTGCTTTCATTATCATCAAATAACTGTTTAGACTTTTTACAATACTTTGCCAGTGAGCAATTAAAGCTTGCTGAGCAACAGCATTAGCATGAGAGCGGCCTTTTACTAAACTTGCCCTGGAAGTTCTAGGTGCCTGCATTCATATCAAAAAATATCAGTCCATGCACAATACACATGCATCATTTGCACATTGAGAGTGAGCAAGTCAGTCATGATTTAGATTTTTTTGTTGTTATTCTTTTTTTCAGGAAAAAAGAAGGATGCCGATCTTTGTAGATTTTTCAAGGAAAATAGTGCAGTTAAAGCATTTGCTCAACCTGAATGCACAATCCAAGCAATGGAGAGATTTCTTTCTTCAGACTGTCTCTTATCATTCCATATATCTTCTCAAGGAAGGCAGTAAGCTGTTGCTTAAACAGTAATGCTGGATACTTAGCCTCAACTTGTCGTAGATCATCCAGTCTACTAAGTGCTCGACCACCAAGAAACGAGAGTCCAGCAGTTTGAGGAGATGCCCGTAACCCCTATAGACCACATAAACATTTAGAAAACAGAACAAGATATAATTCATGGAAAAAGGCACTTCACTAAGAAGGAAAAAATATTAATGCTCACTTGAGACATCCTCCCAAAGAGAGAAGCAGATGATGTTCTCCGCCGTTGTGGTGTTAAGCTGGCTGCTCCACTTGCTTTGAGTGTATGTTGGAGCAGCAGCAGCAATGCAGATGAATTAGATAACCAATAGGCTAAGACATCATTGTTATCCGGGACCTTCAATAAAATTCCAGGTTGCTGACATCAGTCCTACATTCATAACTTGTTTCACTTGAAAAAAATAAAAAGCAAACAGAGTTTCTCCAAATGTGTTTCAGAAAGGGACAGACTATTCTCTTCCCACCGTTAGACTGTTATATACCTCTATGGCTGAAGCTATTGTTTGAATAATACGATCAAACACACTGGTCCTTTCAACTTCAAATGACCTCCACTGAAGAAGACATTTGTATACAATGCAAGCAGCAACTGGCTTGCCTCCAGAGAATCCCAAGTTTTGTGATATACACTTGATTAGTAGGTCCTGGTTCTCCTGAACCGGAAAAGCAAATTGCAGAAAACGAATTTGTAAGAGATCATAAACTTTGTAACTCCAAAATGAACACTCAATATTGAAAAAAATATTTGTATCATGTTTTTGTTCGCATGCATAATAAAGCCACGTACCTGCTGCTTTTCATTGAGAGATTTTTGTGGTTTTTCCTCAGATTCAGGTTCACGTGCATTGGATACAGCAACCACCATATGCTAGAGTCACAACAGAAAGTGAGGAATAATTTATAACAAACCTAATATGATGACAATACTGAATTATTGAATTATCACAAAAGAACAAGTCCCCTTACTGATGCCACTTCAAGTTCTCCATTTGCAGCATTCCCATTCTCTGGAGTTCTCTGTTGTTTAACAAATAACATGAATTTCTAGAAGCTCTTTATATCACTGTGCAAGGACAAATAAGAACCAAAGATCATGATTGCACCTGTATAATTATTGTTTTTGGCCTCGTAGACAAGGATTTCCCTGTCGGTGACATGGCCAGTGCTTGCTGACGAAGAACTTGATTCTCTGACTCTGAGTTGGAAAGTTTCTCCTCTAGCCTGAAATGTAAATAAACAGACTTGTAGAACTCTTGGTTTACATTGCAAAAGCATGCATCTACTCAAAAAGCATATATGTCCATGAAGAGTGGAGATTATTAAAATTGATAATAGGTCCATAAGTGATGAGTACAATGGGTACTAGCAAACATAATAACTTTGATTACAAAGTTGAAGTTGCCATCGGTAAATTTTTAGCACCCAAACAGTTCTGCTTCAATAAACAATAACAAACCTTTGCACTGACTCCTGAAGTTGATCAACCTTTTGCTCCGCATCTTCAAGTTTCTTCCCCAGTTCCGAGTTTCTGGCCTCAGCATCTTCTCGAGCTTTTCTTGCTTCTTCTGCTGCCCGACTTTCTGATAGCAGCAAAGCCTGGATAGCAAAAGAAATTCATAAAGTCTTAGCAGAGACCAATAGAATTAATTTCAAGGTGACTTTGTGATTATATTTTATTATCATAAAAATTAGATGCATTGCCAAATGATTAATGTAAAGCCTGATCTACACATCAAGCAAGCACATAATCATGCTTTATGAAACTTGGGTACAGCTCAACAGGTAATCCACAATATTGCCTGAATATGGTTCTTTTGCAGGATTTCAAGAAGCAAAACCAAGACAACCAACAAGTTTCAGAAGATAATTCGACGAATTTGCTGACAAACCATTGGGTTAGTGGTCCGATGGATAAGTACTTCTGTACTTGCCTCGTAGTACAAAAGTCAGGTTCAAACCTTGACTACCTCCTTCCCCTTAAAACAGTTTCTGATGTACGAGAAAATTAAAGGGATAACAATGGAAAAAATCTGCAGTCAAGAGTTACCTAGTTTATTAATTTTCTAGTCACAGTCAGCAGTCAAGAGAAAGACCACATAATAAAGCTTCTAATAACATCCCTTGGATTCATATGATATCTTTCAGAGCAGCATTAGAAAAATCAGTGTTTAAGTTTTAATACATTTTTTCCCAGAAATGACAAGAGATTATGCTTATTGATTCAAAACTCAGTATGAACTTTAGTTATTGATGTTAGATTGCATACCTTCAAACTCTGAACCTCGGCCATTAATTGTTCAACCTTTTCCGTGTCTTGAACAAGAACAGGGGTCTCCTGAATGATTGGAGGTGCCTCTTCAATTGCTTTCCGAGCTGCCTCTCGTTCGTTGATAACTCTGGCATTAGCTTCTTCTACTTGTATTTGCATTGCATGCAAAACATCCTGTAACTTGGCAATTTCTTGGGCCTTTTCCTCTTCCAAATCAGTCTGTAATTCAAATGAAAAAAAAATGAAACAATGGTGTGGAGCAGTCCATCTTATTGGGAACGGTATAAAGTGAAATAACATACTCTCAATCTCTTCTCCAATTGTAACCTCCATGTCAACTCTTCCACACGTTTTTCTAATTTGTCTTTTGCTTCTTTAAGGGCACCTGTTTCTCTTGCAGCCTGAAAGATTCCACTAATCATTACCATCTGACTTTTTTTTCTAAAAATTACACATTTTATGCTAAATATATTTTTGGAAACAATGCCAAAGCAAAAAATTTGATCAAACCATTTTGAGCTTTCTAAGCTCTCTCCGAGCAACCCTTTGCCTCCAGCCACATTGAGTAACTAATGCAGCCTTCTGAAGCCTCTTATAATAAGAATATGCTATGTGGCGACGCAATTGTGCCTGAAAGTCATCCAGAGAACTAAAGTATAAATCATCTATTTTTTTTAGGGGAAAAAAAAAAAGAAAAAGGAGGTCAATCTGATTAAATTATAGCAGCTGAAATTCCAAAAGGTAATTTGGAAGTCCATAGCTTCTTTCCAACTCAAAGATAATATAATGAGAAAATGTGCAGAGATGAACCTGGATTGCAATTGCAGCTTTAGTTTGCTTTTTGAATCTGAATTCATCACGAGCAGTCATTGCCCTTAAGCCTGTCTGTATTGTGATTGCAGATAAGTACAGAGTCAAGTAGGATTTTCTGGCTGTATATCGTCTGAAATTCTTCTGAATCTTCAAAGCTGCTGCTTGCTGTCGCAATTGCTCAAATAGTTTGCGAGACAATACACCTGATTGTGGTTGCAAACAGCAAAAAGGTTATAATCTCAATAAGATCTCCAACAATAAACTTAGTAAAGCTGTACAAATCCGTGCACATGGGCACAGAAAGAGAGTAACAATTTGCAGAAACTAGGTTCACAAATATTCCCTCTTGAACTAGATTGGTCAAGTCATATAGTTCATCGTTTGTTTAGCAATGTGCATTATATATATTTTTAGCATAATTACATAGCTCCATCCCATCTCTCTCTCCCCACGAAACAACACACCACACCACACCCCCCCACCCACACCACACACACGCAACACAATCACAAACAGAAGAACAGAATATCTCAGGCAACTAAATAAGACTAGAAGTAAAACACACATGAACACACTCCAACATAAAAAACAAATACACCAGCATACTTGGACCAAAAGGCCAACTACCCCATGCCACAGGTAAAATGAACTATGGATCTTGATGCTGAAGAGCATCAACAAATAAAATACATATAATTATTATAATGGGGCTAAGAAAATACCTCGGCAATGAGATTGCAAGTGAATAGCTGCTTGCCGAAATGCGATAAACTCCTTGCGTGCAATATATGTGCGGATTTGTCTTTGGATTGTTCTAGCTGCATTTCCAAGCACTTCTGCTCTTCTTGCATCCAGTTCAGCCATCTGACCAGCCCTGAGGAAAACCTTCATCTTACCTATCTGTGAAAACAGCAAATTTGCACAAAATTAGATTAGAGACTCTGTATTCAATGGGTAACACAATACACACATGGAATCTTACAGGTCAACAACATAGATGACATGTTAGGATAAATAAATGGGGGGCAAGTATTAGAGTGGATAGATAGGTTAAGCCCCTGCAGCCCAAACCCAACTGGCGCCTTAGCAGCCCACAATTTAGGGTGTTATGGCTGTCAGACACAGGGAGAAAGAGATATACAGCAGTTACTGTTCCAAGCACTCAGAGATCTTAAAAACCATTAGAGGCCTATTTGGATTAATGATGATGGATGTGACTAGCTATTAGTGATTTTTTTGGTTGCAGTTTGCATCTCAAACACAAGAAATGCCACTTTCAACATCTCAACTAAAATTTTTTAAATGTTAGTTGCAAGGTTTTGAAATGCCACTTTAATTCTGATGGCAATTAAATACTCCAAGGTAGCATATGGAGTCCCAAACATCAACACACAACCTAACAACTCCTCCAAACACCCTCTTAAACAATATTTTGACAAAGATTAGACTAGTTCCTTGGGTCTTTTGCACCAAAGAACATGTAATAGTACAAGAATTGGGGGCACAAAATTGATATTGAACTAGCAAACAGTAGCAGGTCATTGCTTCTGGAACATCTCAAATTACTTCATCTACGTGGGGAGTTTTTTTAAAAGCTTAGGACCCCAGCACTCCCTTTCTGTCACTTAAACTTGAAAACAGGAGCTCACTTGCACATGGCGACTTTTATCACAGGCAAACAGCCAAATTATACTTAAATAGATCATAAACTCACAAACAGCTAGAATAGTGAGAGAAATTTAAAATTTATTTATGTCTAATTATTTAATATAGTGAGGCAGACCAAGTCAGGTTAGGCCTACCATACCAAGCACAACCAATTTACCTTTACAAGTAACATAATAACTACAATTAGTGCGGAAAAAATTTCATTACCTGATAACCTTTTAATCCTCTTTTATCCAGAATCATTTGGCAAGCAACCTTGTCATCATAGCTGCACACAAAGAAGTGATGACAGTTTATCAGAGAGAAGCAAAATGCTACACAACAAATGAGGAAAAACAGAAGGTATGCTATTAATATATTTGTCCTCAAAATCATAACTTACTTTCCATCCAAAACTTCTGGAGCAAGAACCCCAAATCTGAGAAGAAACTCATCGAATGTTCGTCTTGTTGGATATCCAGCACAGCTGATCCTAATTGCCTCAAGAACACCCTATGTAATGAAATAATAATAAACAGAAGATAGATATTCATCACACTAACAAAATAACTGGAATCATAAAGCACAGATGTTAATCCTTGTAGGATTGAAGAGAGAAAAAAAAAACCACAACAAAGAAATATTACTGTCTCATTATACTTACACCACAACGTAGCTGCTGAATAATGTTAGCATTCTCAAAAATCATAGGCTTGAGTACATTATTTGGCTTCACACATCTGATATAGTGGGGCTCAGTTGAATTCAAGGTCTCCATTAAGGATTGCAGTTGTAGCTGCAGTTATTTAAACAGACATCCAATTGTCAAAATACAACATCTTCATAAACATAACTAGGAGTGTAAACAACATTAAAAAAAAAATTCTTTTTAAGAGCTAGCAAGCACATAATTCTCTGTATCTTAAGCATGTTCAGGGGCGATATGCATCACCGCATTTCAAAAATGATACACTTACTTTCATCAGTAATTTAGTGTTCCTTCTGTTATAAACAAATACAAGAAAATAGGAGAATTGTTAATTCAATATTCAAAAATAGTAGAAAATGGAAAACTAATCTGAGGCCTGTGTAGCACACAGTTTCCTTAAGACAAATTCGCCTCCTACACGGGTATTTAGGATAACCGGCGTTTGTCTCCCAGGATACAACAGATTCAAGTAGTTGTTGAACACACAACACCTGCTTACAGCAAACTTTGTTTTGCCACAACCTCTATCACTTGAGAAGAAGAAGGAGAAGAAAAAAAGAAACAATCAAAGTATGATTTCTTGAACAACTTGAAAATTCAAGCATAAACCACCTATTTATACTAGATGGAGGAGACAATGGATTAATTGTGATTAATTTCCTTTAAAGGCTGTCAATAATGTCTTTGTAACTCTCAAATAATGGT
>CATIWF010146851.1:0-22056 GCA_949630135.1 Balakata baccata | reverse complement strand
CATACAAGAAAATATGAAACAAATTCGTGAAACAAATAATAAATATACAGTTATAAAATAATGTGTCTACATTATTAAATAATAAATCTAAACTTGGTAAGCGAATAATCAAGCATATAAGAAAATATGAAACTAATTCATGAAAATAAATAATGAATCTACAATTATGAAATAATATATCTATAATTATTAAATTAAAATAATGTATTTTTAGTTATTAAATAATGAATTTATAAAAAAGTTAGCAATTTTTAACTTCTGTACGCATAAATGGACCTTTAGAATACCTAATATGGTGCACTCGAGTACATAATATAACAATGTTTCATTATCGGCTCATTATTTGGGCTGGGCTTTTTCACAATATCGGGTACATCTTCTAGTTGGAGGATCGTTCTGGGCTGCTTTGGGCTTAATTTTGAGTCCAACAACCATCATATTTATAGAAGTCGTATCATAATTATATTGGACCACACCAAATTGCTATAAAAAATTTCAATTTTTTTTTTTTAAAATTATGCATGGAAAGAGAAAAATGAAAAAGTTAGAGCCACAATCCAAACAAAACCAACAAAAACAGAAGAAATAAAAATGTTATCCTATGAACTATCACCATCTCTCTTTCATTCTTATTAAGTAGTCTAAAATTCATGAAAATAAATAATAATAAAATAAATGAAAAGCTAACCACATCTTCCTGGAAATTAGATTAATTTATCAAAAACACAGATTTTCAAAATTTCGTTGAAAAGATGAAAACAAACTAACTTTAGAGATGAAAACAAAAGAGAATAAACAAATATTCTCCCATGTTAATGAGTGTCAATATCACCCTAACAAAGAAAAGTATAAAATCAAATAATTATGAATATTAGTATAATAAAAAAAAAAATTGTAAAAAGGTGGCATGGGGGGCATCAATCAAGGCTTCATAGAGGGTGGGTTTCATTAGTTTATTAATATTGTCACGCCGTCCTGTTACGCTTCTTCTTGTCCAGTCCAGGATTGAAATTATTCCTTCTCGAGTAAACAACATTCATCGGGTAGTTTTAAGCTTTGGCATCTGCTGCTTTCTATTCTGTTATCTACATATATACTTACAGTTCTTGTGATCGATTGCCTACTTCTGCCATTGGCCATTCATGCATGACTCCTACCTCTTACCAAAAGCCGAAGGGATTATTACATATATACGTTAAGGATTTTGTAAGGAAAAAAATAATTAAAAAAATTGCTTTTTAAAGACGATATGATGCAACCAATACACTAATCATCAACTAGTCAGGACAACGGTGGAAATTTTGAGATGAACATTCAGTCTCTATAAAATATTAAAAAAGGAATGAAATGATTAAGAATATATAGAAATTGGAAAAAAAAAAAAAAAAGAAGAAAGAACTTTAGATGGCTCATTGAATTAATAATAATATTATTATTATATGCTAAGCTCATTAAATTAAACTAGTCGTGACAAAAAGTGAGAAGTTTTGAATTCAATAACTAGTATGACATAATGTAAAAAAAAAAAATCAACTTTTGACATTAATCAATGAAATCTTAGTGCATTTGCATAGCCGTTTATGTCACTGCTAACACAATTCATTTTAGTATAAACATACTAACATCCACTTTTGAATGAATTTCTTCTTCGACTTTTTTTAATTAATTAAGGAGCCCTTTTAATATTTTATTCGCCATTATACCTTCCACTGAATTTGTTGAGAATGTTTGGGTCATTCATATATTTGTCAATTAATAGGACTTGAGAACCTTGAGAAAGGCAGAATCAAAGTTGAGCTATATATATTTTTTCAAGATTCACACAGACAACAAAATGTGAATATTTCCCTGAAGGCGACTCAGTGGATGGCAGAATGGCATATGTATGATCAGACAGAGGAGAATTTATCTCACACGACACAAGGTCTTTAATTGATCAAATAAATTTGTTTGAAATTATCCTCAATTCAATCCCCCACCACCTTCCAACCATTTTCCCACTCTTTTTTCTTTTTCTTTTTTTTACCATAACTCTTCAATTTTCAAACATTAAAAACTATTACTCCATCCCTCAAATAAAAATAAATTCACTTTTTTTCATATACATTTAAAATAAAATACTATATAATTAAAATTGCAATAGATTATTAATTGAAAATTGGTACTGTATACTTTTAATTTGGCCTCCAATAACTTGAGTCAAGCTCCACGGCTGTCGAGACTAATGGCAATAATTTTAATAGGCATAAAGCATACGTGGCTTTTGCAATTATTTAAATTTGTCATTTTACTTTCTAAAATTTTTTTTTTTAGTTTACCGTTCGTAATTGATTTTTTGTTCATATTATCTTCTATAAAGTTGGTAAAAAACGTGCATGCGGCCTCCTAAAAATTGACGTGGTAAAAAAAATATTTAATTTGGTCAATAATATTATATCAACTAACACATCAGCATGCACATTTTTACAAATTTTACAGAAAATAATATAAATTAAAAATCAATTACGGATAACAAAGTATAAAAAAAATAATAAGGGATAAAATAACACATTTGAACAATTGCAAGGAGCACATATGCCTTGTGCGATTTTAATATATATAGTAATAGTTTTGTGCTGCCATTATAAGTCACATCTATCTAAAAAATATTACTCATTTTTTTGGAAAATTATTAATACCTAAGTTGTTGGCTATTACTCTTTCATAATTTTTACAAAACATAACATGTCTCACTTATAATTATAAATTGATGAAATATTTTATAAAGAAAGGGATACAATTGGAAAGAATTGAAAAATTATATTATTTTTATAAAAATGAACAATCATTTTTAGAAATATTTTGGGTCAAAGATAATATTAAATAATTAATTTGATTAAAATTATAAATTTTTCATATATTTTTATATTAAATAAGAACATATTAAAAAATAATAATTTGTATTTATTGATAATTAACATGACAAAGTTTTGCTTAGTATTGAAGAAACGGTCTTTGCGTCTAACTCATTTCAAAAATTAATTCAATAGAGAGAAATATTCAAGTCATTATAAGAAACATATATATTAGTTTGTTAGCTTACGTGGAATATCTCAATACACTCCATCAAGTCCAGGGAGATTACATATGAGAAATCAATCGAAACAAAAATTTTACAAGACTGGAAGTCTGCATGTGATCCAACTAATGGCTGTAATACCATATTAAATAAATGAATATTGGGCTTAAATTATTCTAAAATTAACTGAAGAAAAGAGGGATGTAATATACATCAATTAATTAACCAATGTAGAATATCTCAACACTCATAAATGTTTGAGAAATCCGTGCGATTGAAAAGTAATTTGTATTATTATGGGGTTACTTGTGATTTATGCCATCTTTAAATAATAAGAAAATGTTAATGATTGTGCTACTCGTCAACTCCTCAACAAGCACAAGACGGAGAAAAAAGGCCATGTGGGTGTGGATGCATGATTGTGATTTTTAGTGCAAATTTTATATTTAACGATTGATTTTGAGAGTTGGCTTTATTAATAGATTTTAAACGATGCACATATTGACAAAATCAACTGTTTACATTAATTTCAAAATTATGTCAACCAATTATAATAAAAAAGAATAAAATAGAAATAGAAAAACCTCGCCTATAAGACAAAAATTTGGGATGAAAGTCAAGATGGAAACTAATAATCTGATCCAACTTGTAACAACTACATATAATCTTATTTCAATTCTCAAATTAACAAATTGAGTCGGTCCGGTTTTGACCTTAGGTTAATTTAGTGAATTCTCATCTAATTAATTTCATTTTTATTTATTAATACATCATGACATATATAGATGGAAAATAATTTACCTTTTTTTTTGTTTTGAAAATTATAAAATTTGAATTCGAATCTCTCCCCTGTAAAATATAAATATATATATATATATATATAGCATCACACATTTAGGACTTTTCCATGTAATTAATAGAAACTAGAGGCTTATGTATCTCCAACTTTAACTAAGTGTCGCTAAATGTACTCAAGAACAGGGAAAAGAAGAACAGAAGCGTTTCCCTTTCACGTACGTTAAGGCATGCGTGTTCGAAACAGCCTTGACAGAAAGAAATTTTCATGACATCATAGTTTATACGAAGCTTAGTCATAGGATCAATGGTGATGAAACTCATGATCGCAAATTGTTGACAGAATCATGAGATGAACAGTTAGGTATCAGTCGGTATCCAACATTGGTCACTCAGCCAAGAACATATATATATTAACTATAATTAAACAAAATAATATTGACAATTAATTAAATTTAAATTGGCATTAATTGGTAAAACTCTGAAAAGTATAGTGATTGACTGAGCTAATAATAGTATAAGCTAAGGCCACCAAAGGACCTGGTCAATTTTGTCTAACTCTGTGCTTTCTTAATTATCTCGTTTGACTTAAGAGCATTCGTATACACATCTCTCTCTTTCTTCCAACAAAAGTCTTCATTTCGCTTTCTTAATCTGCTTTTTCATAGTTAGCATAAGATGCCTTGGATTAGCACTTTCTTTTATATATATATGTATGTAAGCTTTTAATTAATTGATTAATCAATTGGCTAGCTATTCCATTTTATATATATATATGCAACAATGATTTTGGATATTGTACTTCTGAACCAAACATATATTACAAATTCTTATAGCTTTCTCATTTCACCATTAGATCACTAAATGTAACTCATTCCTAAAATAAGAAGGAATTAGTTTTATAACCAATCGATATGGGATCTTCTATATTGGTATTAATTGGAAATCCTTCTAAGAGAAACATTTTACTTGAAACTACTGGCTGTACAATGTACTTAAGATTGATCTAGTGCAGTATAAATGTAATCTCCGAGATATTTTTAGATGGATTCAGTTTACCACGTCATCTGTGGACTAAATTAATAACTCATTGACATACATTTAATTATTTTATTTTTATTGGTTGGAATGAACACAATATGTATACATGTCATTTAATGATTATATTAATCTACCGATGACGTGGTAAACTGAGTCTACCTAAGAATTTATCGTAATCTCTGATTAAATCACCAAGGCATGTCTTTAATTGGGATTCCAACTCACAAGCCATTTTACTACTATTGAATCAAAGCTCATCGGTGAAATTAAGTTGCAACTTTTACCTAGCTCTGATAGAGGGGGACCTTTAATCCATTAGCCATAAAAAGATATAGTACTGCAAATAAAATACTACCAAGAAGGTTTTCGTCAAATTAAAGACTGAAGAGAATAATATATGGTACAATATTATGCATGGTTGCTAGCTAGTTGTTCATATAGATACCAAGATCCAATATTCTGAACATTTTAGAGGACATAAGGGAAAAATCATGATCACAAATTAAGGTTGCAACAATTTGATTGAGATGGAGACTAAGAATATATACTGTTAATGTTGTTTTCAAGCTGCTATTTCAATAACTACATACCCACCTGACCTAACATTACTGTATTTAATTATTATTATTTTAAATAATAATAATAATAAAAAAAAAACACAATTTGATGAGATGAAGTGATGGCATTAGCATGTGCCTTTTAGTGTTATTAATTGTAGACATGGAGATAACAATAAAGGAATGCAGCCATTTTTGGATGCCCTACTTTAGTAGAGCCGAGTAAGTCCTGTCCAAAAACGTCAATGTATAATTGTACACATAAATTTTGCAGATAATTTAATCAAAATGGAGATCAATCAGTCTCTAAAAGAACTCGATAGCATTGTACAACAATAATTTAATTGAACAGAAGCTATATATTCATGTCCAAACCATTATAATTTTCCTTCGGAAGATAATGCATAAGCTATTAATGAAGAAAAAACTAACCAAAGGAGGTTTAAAGTTTTAACTAATGAAAGTTATCGGAATTACAAAAGAAAACTCTTCACTAAATTCAGGAGAATTTTATGAATTCCCAACATCAACATTAATTCCTACTGTAATTAATTAAACAAATTTAAATAAATTTAATTACATACGTTATTGAGGCCCAAAGTAAATTCAAATTTCAAAGGAAGAATGACACTGGGGGAGGCTGTGTAGGCAATTTTCAAAGTCAGAAACAAGTTGAGGATAATCCCAAGAGCTCACATTTCCCCAACTGGTGCTTTCCCCTGAGGCGGCTGAGCTAACTGCGTATTCATCCCCCATATTCACTCCATACAAACTCCCCATTCCTTGTGATTGTAGGTGATTATTGCCGTACACCATTTCATCTAGCTCAGTTGTTACATCAAACATAATGTTAGGCAATTGAGAACAAGTAGTGTCCTTTGAATTCCCGGTTGATGAAGAAATCATAGTCATTGATGAGCTTGCATATGGATGATCTCCATGATTTCTGCAAGAATTCGAACCATCAAGAGGGTAAATAGAGTTGGTGACGTTGGATTCATGATCTGAAAATCTTCCTCCTAGTTTGATTAGTAAGTTCCTGAGAGATTCTTGATCCAAGAAATCAGAATCTTGGCCTTGAATGGGAGCATTCATCACAGGCATGACCGCCGCTGATAACGGCAGCTCTGGCCAGTAAGCTGCAGGCTGCTGATCCATGGCCGCTGCAGCTGGAGATATAAAACTACGAGGCTCTCTCTTTATCTCTGGCCGGAGGCTAGCTCGCCGGGTTTGATGCTGCCCTTTCCGCTGCTTGCCTAAGAGCTTCTTCTTAAGCCTTGTGTTCCAATAATTCTTGATATCATTATCAGTTCTTCCAGGCAGTTGTGCAGCAATTATAGACCACCTATTCAATCATTTAATTACAATCAATAATCACACACATAATCCCATGATTAATACAGCTTCTATAACTTAATTATTTAATTATATGATCATACCTGCTTCCAATATTTATATAGAGGCTGCAGATGATGTTATCTTCCTCTTCTGAAAAGCCTCCATGCTTAATATTTGGCCGGAGATAATTTAGCCATCTTAGTCGACAACTCTTGCCACATCGCTTAAGGCCTATAACAAATTAATTAAAGTTAATCAGAGTTTGATTATTATAATTAATAATGAAGAAAAAATAATTAATATATACCTATCTTTTGAGGCAAAGCAATCCAGTTGCCGCCGGTGCCATTCTGCTCAATATAAGCTTTGAGCTTGGCATCTTCCTCAGGTGACCATGGTCCTTTCTTCACGTTGGCTTTATCGCAGCAAGGAGCTCTCCCCATAGTCTTGTCTGTGTTGTTTGATAGAGTAGTATTCAAAGCTTTAGCTTTAATTGTTTTTCTCTTTCACTTATCCTCTTGATGATAATGGCAATGATGTTTGTGTATATATATTATAGGTGCCTAGAGAAAGAGAGACACAGAGAGAAGACTAAGAAGAAAATTAAAAAGAAAAAGCAGAAGGAGAAGAAAGAAAAAGATGGAAACTTTATGAATAGAAAATTAGAAATGGCAGAAGAGTAGAACAGGGTTTTTTCTTATTTGTCCTTCTTATTAGTCTTAGAATCCACACTTAGATATATTATCCACTAATTCCACCATCCCTTTATTAATTGACCCATTATATATATATATATATATATATATAAGAAAGACTGCTTAATAGGGATATGATGGTGATGAAATCAGGGCCATGCAAGGAGTGGACCATGGGTATACCAGATCAAAGATTAGATGAACAAGGTTGAATGATTCCTAATCAGAAAGATGGGTCCTAAGCTGTAAATTGGGATGAGGAAGAAAGGGTAGATACCTAATAAATTTTATGCATGTTGGAGAACGTCATTGATCCAGTACTTCCCAAGAACCATTCCATTTTTTGACTGGTGAATAAGTTGTGTGTCATGCAAAATTGAGAGACAATACATCCAATTTACTGTTTAGTTCATAAACTTCTTTATTTTTCTTACTAAAGTTTTTTTAATTAGTCATCCTTGCTTCAGGAATGAATTATATACCAATAACTTAACATATCACTAGATTAATATATGTGATGTGATGAAAATAAAATGTTTTATTCTGACGAGAAGTTTTATGTTTGGTTAATTATCTATTAAGTAATACTATATAGTTCATCTTATTTTATATCATTTTATCTCACATGTATTAAAATACTATTAATTTAATGTATGTTGAGCAATATAAATAGATAGATTGATATAAATACTTTAATGGAGGTTGAGCAAAAAATATTATAAAAATAAGTGTGACAAGTAGTTTTTTTTTTTTTTTATCTGTTTGTCCTTTCTCCAACTTCAACACATGATCTATAGATAAATATTAATTAGAAAATTTTACAAAAATGTCAAAAAAAGTAAAATAATTACGTTAATCCAGCGATTAAAGATTTTTTCAAACTTACCGAAATGCATCTAAAATAATTATAATAGTACCGAAATTCAGAAAATCGTCCCAAATTACACCAAATGGTGTGCAATCGGTACATCTCTGAAAATACTTTAGGAATATTTTCATTCAATTTTTATCTAAAAAAAATAATAGAAGAAGAAGAAAAAAAAAATTCAATAGTTAATAGATTGTTTAAAGTGTTGTTTGGCTTGTATTATTTCCTATGAAGCCTTAGATTTGGTTCATATAGTTCACTATAAAGCTTTGGGAGTATACTTTCAGAATACTTAGGTATACTGTAGGAATTTTTTGAAAATATCTTATGAATTCTTTGGAT
The DNA here is from genome assembly GCA_949630135.1 of Balakata baccata. NCBI lineage: Eukaryota > Viridiplantae > Streptophyta > Magnoliopsida > Malpighiales > Euphorbiaceae > Balakata > Balakata baccata. Next base: position 13,362 of record CATIWF010146851.1, on the reverse strand, counting down.
ATATATTGAATATACCTTAAGAATAATTGAATAATTAATAAATTGTTTAAGGTGTTGTTTAATTTGTGTTATTTCTTGTTGAGAATTAGACTTGATTTGTATAGTTCATTATGGAGTTTTAAATATATCTTTGAAATATATTGAATATACTTTAAAAATATATTAAAAATTATATAAGAGTACTTTGGATATACGGCGGAAATCTATTGCCGATTTTAAAAAAAAATAAAGAAGAATAGTAGGAGATTAAATAATAAAAAATTCTTCAACTCTTCCTACACGAGAGTCAGTGTCTTAAGAGCACGATTGGCACATACGTGTATTTATTTACAATGCAAACTTACCAATTTGACCAATGGCTGCACTGGACGAAGATGGAAGATTCGATTTTCCCTCGCTAAATCAAATTGGTTTTACCAATTAATTTGACCAAGGAGCAGAAGGCAAAATGGACTTCTTCCCCTCGCTCCTATATTTTCAGCCTAGACTGTTCTCTTTCCGACCGAGACAGGTGATTGTTTATCGACAATTTGTGTTTTTTGATCTATGAGCTTTTTTTTGGTTTGGAAAAAGAAGTACATATTAAAGTTTGTTAAGGATATGCAAAATAGAGGAAGACGAAGATTTTTTTTCTTTTCCTAATTAAAAATTCAATAAAAATAAAAAGATTTCAGTAAAAATAAAACAAAAAAATAGGGCAATTTTCTAAATAAAATTTAAAAGGTGTTTAGCAAAATTTTCTCCATTAATTACCAAGTCATATGTATCAATTTAAAACTTTTCAATATATTTACTTGATTAACTGATCAATGAATAAAATGATTCACATTACAGTGTCACTTAAGCATCTTTTTGATTATGGGAACACGGGTAAGAATTAACCCTTGCAAAATAAATAATAATTAAATATCTAGAAGATTTTGTTGGAAGTAGAAAATATATTTGGATTGAGGGGAGTTTTACGTCTCGATCAAAATTATAAATTTCAAAAATTTTTAATTTTACTAAAATATGCAATAAAATATTACATGACATGAAAATACACTTTTTCATATTAATTTTGAACATTTATTCATAACTTTAACAAAACAAATTTTGTAATATTTATAAATAATATCTATTTTGTAAATATCATTCCATGATTTTTAAGAATAAAATAGAAAATAAAAGGATTTTGATAAATATTTTATTACCGAGTTCACCAAAATACAAACTAAGCAAAAAGACCAAAAATTTTAGTTGCATTGATGAAACTTTTTTTGCTAGTACAAATTTTTTTTTCTTACAAATTTATAAGCTACTAGCTCTTTAAAAATTTTTTCTAAATATTTTTTTTTCAATACTCATACCATATAAAAGAAAGAAAAATTTTGAAACAAAAGGTCGAGAAGATTCAAAGAACCTTAGCAAGCAGAAGAAGGAGATTAATAGGAAGATTAAGCCAAAAAATTGGCCAGAAATCTAAGGCACACAATTTTTTTTTAAATTTTTTTTTAATTTTAATTTATGTTACAATAATATCCAATAATTATATAACTCATTTTCTAACTACTATCATTAATTATTGAATCAATTTTATCTTCTATAAATATGTGATAATTACTTTAATATACTACTTTGTTTAATTTAATTAACAACTTAATTAAATTATTATAATTTTAATTAATACTTTAATTAAAATTATAAATAAGAGAAATAGTTAAAATTAATCAATATTAATTTTAACTCAAAAAGTAAGTGATTATTTCTAATTTAATTTTCAATTAAATTCCTCCCCACATCTTTAATATGGACTAGACAAATAATTTATTTTGGGTGTAACTTATAAGATCAATAATTTTATATGAATGAAATATAATATTAACTCTTTAATATTATATTGGACACAATTTCTGAATTTCTCGTATACTCGGATATATTAAATATCCTTCCGGAATTCTCCTTTTAACTACCGATAAAATCTCAATATTAATTTAACTTTTAAATCATAATATTAAGTCATCTCGTTATAATCCCGATATTGATTAGGGACACAGCGTGTCAAACTCTATTAGTAAATATACTAATGAATAATAATTTGTGTTCTGATTAAAATAAGACTTATCATTATTAATCTAATTGATAATTCAATCTTACATTAAATAAATCATATTTCTCCTGACTAGAAATTTATTTTATCAGAACCAAAATATCAACTTCATTTGTATCTTGCTATGGTGCTACAGGGTAACAAGTCATACTATTGGTAATATCATGTCTCACTATATGACTAATTGTGATGACTACTAGCCGGATTAACAAGTGTGGATAGCCCAGTATAAAAAAAAGCACATCCACAGCTACCAATGAAAGGACAGTCTTGACATCTCAAATCAAAAGATTTCGAGTCATATAAGACTCATATATTATGACCAAGATAATAACTGTTGACATCCACTGCACAGATAGTGGTAGATGTCAACAGTTATTATCAGGCGTCACTGTTCGGTATCCTTAACTTTTCAAGAATCCACTGGTTTATTTAGATATCATTATATCGTAGAGAATGAAATTCCTTCTCAAAATAAACCATATTATAACCTAGAAATTCAATGAGTACCCAATTCATTGTCATAAAGGGTTATGAACATTTTTAAAATTATCTTTTACCAGAGATATTTATCTCATTATTATCAACAACTTGATAATAAATTTTCTGTAGATAATAAATGGTCGTATATTTCATAGTATATTTAACTACTGCATTCATAATATAATCAACAATTTGAATATTTATTTATTATGAATATAAAATATAAATGTGTTCATTATGATATATTAATTAATATATAAAAAGCAGTGAATGCACTATGATATACAATCAAGATAACAGATTTAAGATGGAAAAAATAAAAAACATGGATATTTATGCTATGGTTTGGTGACCAAAAATAACCAAACAATAAGAAAATTTACCCTAATTAAAGGAGGATAATATAGACAATGATGGTTTGAATTTACCACAAATAATAATAATAATAATAATAATATAGTTGAGAGAAGTTTCAAATAATAACAACAATAATAGAAGGTTTTACTTAATCAAATCAATAAAGTAATAAAACTATTACTGTTCAAATTATGGGGGCCAAACATTATAAATTTAATAATGAAAGAAATCATAGATGAGTTGCAATATGGTCATAGTTTACTACATAAATCACTAAATCAGCAAAAAAAAAAAAAACTACTTTCACATCCATTGCATCACAAATGTTTGAAACCTTATTGCTTGTCCTTTTATGCTTTTGAATATTTTAATCAAGCCTAAAATTAATAAAAAAAAAATTTTAATTTCCAATGAATAATCACATATATAATTAATAAAAATGGGATCTTTATGATTTTTTCTAATTATATTTTTATAATTCTTAATATTTAAAAAAAAATGATAGAGATAAGATCTTGAGGAAGGAAAATGAGAGAAGTAAACTTAATTAATTATATTGTTTGCAGAAAAAAAAATATAAATTTAACTAATGAGTCTGATATTGAACACAGCTAAGATTGCTAATCTTCTCAAGGCATTGCATTCTCGAGGTACTTTTTTGACAAAACCCATTCTTAAAATAATGTCAATTTGACAATAAAAAAGCGAATGCGATGCAGCCTCTGTTTATGCTTATTTTTATTTTTGGAGGCCTTTAACTTTTTGCATATCTAAATTGTTTGAATTTTAGCTTTTAAAGGTCAAAATCGTTTATAATTATCTAAATTAAATAAAAATTTATTTTTTAACATTGAAAGTTAATCAACAAAGTAATTTTTAGTATTGGAAATTTTGATTATATAAAATAATAAGTAAGTATTGCATATCGATTTTCAGTGTAATTAATTTGTTGTTAGTAAATGAAATATTTGGTTGCATTTATATATAGGGAAATTAAATTTTCTTTTCGCGATGGAAATTTTTATATTTAGCAAAAATTCCAAAATAATCTGCAAAATTCTTAGTGTATTATCTCATGATTAAGTGTTTATTGCCTTAAATTTGTTTTTTTAAGTCTTCAATCTTCTAATAATATCCTTTATATGCAGATACAATCTTCAAAATCAATCTGTGATTGAATTTTCAACTGTCTAGTTCTTGGAGATTTTTTTTTTTTTTAATAATATTATTCCACACGAATCCTTTTTTGAATAATGGTATTCCATACGAATTTGTGTTCACATAAATTTATGGACGAAGATAGGGGCTCACATGACCCAGACTCCCCACATTCCAAAATATGTAGAGAAAATTTTATAATTTGTCCTCATTTTAATTATTTTTTCATATTTCTCCACAGTTTATTTATATCGAAATTTATTTTATTTGTATCATTTTTTTTCAAATTTATCTTCTTCTTTTTTCTAGTTGATTTAGCGATTTTTTGAGCTCCAAAATCGCCGCTCTTACTTCCTCACTCATTCTCTCTCTGCAAACTTCAAATAGATTTGAATTCCAACTCCTCTTGAGATTTCAAATCCTTATGCGCATTTTACTCCAAGATTGAAAATCTATTTTGGATTTTCTAATTATGGGCGATTGAAACAAACAATGTTATTTCTTTTATTGCATTGGCCTACAAACAATGTTAATTACCAGCGATTGAAACAAACAGCGGCGGAAACGATGAAATTAAAGCGAAGAAGACAAGAAATAGAGCCAGGCGAGACAAATCATTTCATTTATTGCATTGGCTTATCTGGTTTAGAAATTGAAGTGAAAATTGTGGGATTTGATATATTGAATGCTTGCAAAAGTTTCTGATTGACCACGTAAATTTCACTATCATTGTTTTCAGCTTCCACTACAGGGCTTTACTATTCCGGATGAACAAATCAGGGCAGATCTTCTTTCTTTTATATCTTCTTCGATTTTTCTTTTTTTAAATAAAAATCACTAAGCTATTCCTGATATATTTCTATATAATTTCTAAATGTATACTAATATATTCTCATAGAATTCTTTCTAGGAAATTGTTATGGAATTCCCAAAGTAATCCTGAGGTATTCTCGTAAAATTTCTAAAGGTATACCCAACATATTGCTAGAGAATTCTTACTAGGCAATTCCTTGAAAATTTCCAAGATTTATCCAAAATATACACAAGATATTCCCGAAATATTTCTAAGAAATTTCGAAAGTATACTCAAAGTATTCTGAAAGATATACCAAATTGTATGTTTGAGATTTTATGATATTTTGAATTTTGATTGAATTATATTCTTTTTCTTCTTCTTTAATAATTTAAATGTTCTTGTTCTTTTGTTATTTTTTTTAAAAAATTGAACCAAAATATCTTCAAAATATACCGAATATATGCCGAAAATATATCATTTGAGTATATTTTGGAATGATTTTAAAAGTTGTCTTTGGTAAAATTGAAAAAAACTTTTAGTAGTATAAATGTAAATAGGTACCTCTTTTCTGCTATTTTTGTAAAATTTTAATATATATATATATATTTCAAAAATTTCAATAAAATTTTTCAAAAATGTATATTTTATTTCCCAAATTATATATAAAATCTCTCTTTACTCCTCAAATTATACTATTCTTGCGTCGCCCTTGCAAAAATTTAATACTAAATATCATTTTTATAATACAATAATTTATTTAGTTGAAATTTAGCAAAAAGTGAAAAACTTTATGCCTAAACTATTGTCTGAATAAAATGGGGAAATGACACATAGCTTGACGGCAACCGACTTTAAGTGAGCAAAAAGCCTAATGCTTTGTGTTGTGTTTATCAAACAAAAGCAAAGAAGCATTACCGTAAATTGACTGCTACAAATTTCCTTTTAAGAAGAAAGCAAATGCATTAGATTGACCTTTTTTATTTTTATATATGACAGCAATTGCCCTCATTTACCAACGCGTTTTCACACCTTTTTTTTCTTTTTTCTTTTTTAACACAAAAGTTCCAAGATAAAAGAAAATCATTTATTACATATTAAAAAAAGAAAAAAGAACGAGGAGAGGGGGGGAAGCTTCAAACTCTGAAGGTCAAAAGAAACAAGATAATACCCAAAACAAAAAATCCCGAGAGATAATTAAGTTCAAATGAAAAAGCTTGTTGAGAATATTGAAGACTCGGCGTCCATGAATTCGATGGAAATACTTAATTTTGTTCCACAATTTAAAACGAAAACTTCTTTTTCTTGTCACATGATACAGAACTTTCAGTGAAAATACGCTACAAATGCTAAACTGACATCAGCCTGAAAAACCTTATCTACACATTACTGAAGAAAAGAAAAGCAAACCAAACCAAGCGGATGGGTTTGGACTTCCACAATTGATCTATCCAGTATTGTTAACTCAGCTCAACAGTCCAGTTCATCATGTCCTCGACGAGCCCCATCTGAAGTCTCGTAAGCACAGTATACAGTTGTTGTGCAACCGGACCAAAACCGCCTTCTACATAAGACACCCTGCAGAGCATCAAAAGAGTTATAACTTCTCTCATATGCGCTCCAAAATAGCTCACATCATCTCTCATGTAAGAAGAATGACTGCTCGAATCCTCGTACAAATAAGCAGCACCTTTCTGGGCAGGCTTCAACAATAATTAAGCATTTTACTGAAATTCTGATTTTATGTACCACCACTACATGCATATGCACACACAAACTTCCAGTATCTAATAATGTTCATACATAGATCAACATACAGTAAATCACTCGTGATGTGCAGTAAGATGGTTAATCAGTTTGACTAATTTTCAATGAAATATTAACTCAACATGTCCTAGTTGTCTCGACAAATGCAAAAATCTTTTCCTTTTGGCTTTTAGCAGCTTTATCAAACATTTTATTGCAAAATCTAAATAAATATACTAAAGATTTCCAGAATGCACTATTACCTTTTACCCATGTAAGTGATACTGCCGACAGGTGATACAACCACAGCAGTTCCTGTGCAAAAAACTTCATCTGCATCAAGCAATTCATCCACTGCCACAAGTCGTTCTTCAACCTGCAATTCACCGGTGAGTATTGGCAAGTGGAGTGATTCAATTACCGATTGCAGAAACATCAAGTGACAGCTAAAGTGGACTAATGCAACACCAATACTGTAATACTTGGGAAAAGATAGTAAAAAACAACACAATCAACTCAAATACTTCAGACATGAAGCCCTTTCTTTTTGGACAAAAGTTATTCCACCATCATTCACGAACAAAGAATTGAAATACACTTGGTGAATATGATATTATTGTGCTCTCTATATCAAAATGACAGTTTCCTACTAGAGAAACAGAAATAAGAAGAAAAAATAAAACAGAATACATAATCAAAGATATGTTTGCAATAAGCAATAGCATGACTAAGTAAAAGTTATAATGCTTTACATTACTGCAACCTCCGTTTAAAGACTCACATAGGCAGCAGCATGCTTTGCAGGTAAAGATAACAAACTCAATAAGTCAAGATAAGCATATCCGTTAGACTAGAACATTCATGACCTGTCAGGATGGTTGACAAATACAACCTCTACTTAACTCCAGATTTTTAAGTCTGCATGTCACAGAGCTAGCCAAACTCAAATCATTAACAGGGGAGAACTTTAAAATGAACGCCACATCAATGGTATAAACAATTTCATCATACTTCATATTCTACATTCGCAATAGCAGAGAGTACTTCTACAGGTCTATTTTAAGGGGAGAACAATGATTGGAACAACAAAACTGACTGACTCTACAATCAACTAAAAGTTGTATGTCAAAGATATTTGCTATAAGAAAAGGCTAATAACCATAGAACTAGAATTGCCATCTTTCATTGTATCATGTTAATACAAATATACAATATGACTAATGTTATTCCAGCAAAAACATAAATGTCAAACAAATAATCAAGATATACATTCTCCAGTATCACACACACATCATTGTTCTTTGGCTAAAAATAGGTACCTGGAACCCTTGGCTTTTAGCAACATCAATTATACTCTTCCTTGTAATGCCAGGTAGGATTGTCCCTTTTATAGCAGGAGTGGAGATAATGTTTTTCTAAGAGCAAAGAAAAATATATTAGCTCAAACCACCCTGAGAAGCATACTGCTAAGGAATGAGACAAATATAATCCTCTAATTGCATCATTATGCTGAGACAAAGGCATAGTAGTAGAAATACACATCATCAACTAAGAACGCACTAAGAATTAGCTGAGAGGAAAAGATTACATCAAAAGGAAGTCAACCTGGAGGATGGCAAATTAGCTGCTAGCACATCTTGGAACCTATACATGCAATGAAACCAGACTTCTTTGCAACTAAACCATTAAGATAATGGAAACTGACTGCAAATAAAATATTAAAATACTACAACAATGGCCCCTAAGCTATAATGACTAGTAGGAAAAGCAAACTATAACTAACAATTGATAACTTTTGAAGGACTAACCTAGGCCCCTTCCACTCAGTTAAAAAGAAAATAAAAAGGCCCCTCTTGTGTCTTACTAAAAGTTTTATAACTAACTATAAGTATATGTTACTCTTTTTTCATAAGGATGATTAAGTATATGTTACTCTTTTTTCATAAGGATGATTCTCGGAATACAAGCACATGCATAAAAAGAAGAAATTAATTATATAATAAAAAAGTGTATTCTTAGGCATGTGCGTATCCTCATATCATTTTACTGTAATAATGTCGTGCTCAAAAGGAATATGTTGACATCCAATGAACGTTACTAAAATTTTCAGATAAAAAGCTTAAGCCATTAATGCTAAATTTTTAGTTGAGAATTGGCACTGCATCAAGATTTCTGGTTCAACAATTGGAGAATTAAGTAGAATTTGATCTCTGGCATTTTGAAATAGGGTACAATAATAATCTAATGAAGCTGGGGTTGTCAATAATACAGCATCCAAGGTTTCATTGGAACAATAGTAATAGTTAAAGAAGAGTTTGTTGTCCAGACAGTAGTTTCTCAATGCTTAGCCACAGTCAAAATAGCTGGTATTGGTAGATTGCATTAAATAGGCCATAGTAGCAGCAAGTGCATTATACAAATTACGGTTTTGTTGCTGCCCAGCTACCAATTTGGGGCATCATGGTCTACTCATATGCAACTTTAAAAGGCAGGATAAATCGCAGTTCCCCAATAAAATTCATCAAATATTGACAGAACATGGCTCCAAAAAAGTAGTAGGCATAAATCAATAGCAACACACCCCTCAAGCAGAAAAATAATATTTATATTTAAAGAGCAAATTCATTATTCAAAATACCTTCACAATGAAAATATTGCAAGATGAAACCTCCTCCAAATATTTTTTATGAACACAATCAAGATACAGAACATCAGAATATCCTTTAGCTTTTGCAACAGATTGTGCCTTAAGAACCTACAAATAACAACCGATACAAAAAAGAAGAGATATGTTAGATAAAAACTTGTAATCACTTCACAAAGATCTTCTCAAAAAATAATTTCATCTCAAATTAAAGTATTGTGTTACTATTGCACTGATAAACAAAAAGTTCTGGTTCTTGAAAACCATATAAATTTTTCATTTCTAAGAAATAAAGAAGCTTCTCATAGAGATACCCTAGAAATGATAAATGCATGTTAATTTGAAAACTACAAAACTGACTTACTGCAGCATAATTCCCTATAGTCTTAACACCTCCAGTACCACCAGGAGTTGCTCGATGCAATTCGTGCTCAATGACCAAATTAATTGGTGCAACACCTTCCTGACATCAAACATGTAAAAAAGCACATTAAATAACCATTGGAGAGGGGTGAGACATCATCAAGGTCATATAAATCAATAGCCATTTCTTTTATTTTCTAGAGTCTCTCTCTTCTTTAACTCCTCATGTTTACTCATTTTCATTCTAACAAAAGGATGCTGGAAAGTTAACCCAAAACTAGAGAGTACAGAAACAGATACCAGAAATAAGTTGAAAAATGCTTAATCACATTACAGAAGAAAAAGAAGCAAACAAACCTTAAAATAGTTTCCCACAGGTGAAACGTAAATTAAGAAGGTGTACTCAGGAGCAGGAGCAAGTCCAAGAACAGCTCCACTTCCCATTAGTAATGGCCTAATATACAAGGAACCTTTACCTGGAGGGGGAACCTGAAACAAGACAATAAAATTAACAATCTAGTTTCCATTACCAACAAAAATAGAAATACTAATATTGCAGACTATAATGTACCCAATGTTCATTTGCTAAAACAGTCGCCTTGACAGCTTCCACAAACTGTTCAACTGTTGGTGATGGCATGCACATCCTTTCTGCACCCATTTTCATCCGCAACGCATTTTCTTCAGGACGAAACAGCAGAATATTACCATTTTCTTTCCTGTAGGCTTTCAAGCCTTCAAATAATCCCTAACAACAGACAGGATGCAATAATGCTTTCAGAACTCGCACATGAAAATAAAATATAATGCTTAACTAAATGAAAACGAAAGGCTCTCATTTCTCCAATCTTCAAAACAAGGTTGAAATTCTCACATCAATAATCCCCACATGTTCTTTCAGTAAAGTGACTGATTTTGTCCCCCAAAAAAAAAAAAAAGGGTGTCTGATATTCTTTACATTTGATTTGAAATTCTCGTATCAAGAAAATAGAAAATAACAGTAGAATGTTAAAGATAAAGTAACAGAAAACTAAAATAAGAATTAGGCTTTATCCAAAAGAAAGAGATAATATAAGGGGGTGTTTGGGATTATTGTTGAAGGTCTTAAAAGCAAATTTTGAATTTATATAAACAGTTTTTTTCAAATCTGCTTTTGGAAAAAATCATCTATTTACCTGATTCTACCAAAAACAGTTTTCAAAACTCAAAAAAAGTTAAAAATACAAAATTTTTTCTGAAAAGCTTTTTTTTCAAACGCAATGCCAAAAAAGGCCTTAGAGGTCTTAGTGACACAGACACCAGAATCTAAAAAATCATTTGCCACTACAAAATGAATATTTGAAAAGCAAGTTTGCACAAACATTTTTGCAAAAGTCCAAAATGCCAATACCTTAGTAAAATTGAACTCAATCAATTGAAAAGCAAAGCAGATCCTAGCATAATTATGAAAAATGAAAACAGGTCTATTAGAAACCGAAAACAAATCCCAAATTATGCACCACAATTTTACAATAATGCCAGTGGAGGTAGTGCAAATTTTCATACACTTATTTTATAGGAGACTGACATTATCTGGGCAAAGTCAATTGCAAGACAGTAAAATGATAGGCAATTTCCTACCTGGCCATAATTTAAGACTCCTGCAGAGGGGCTCAACTCAATATTCCCAAACCGCTGTAATTCACCATCGGCAAAGTTTCCATCTCTCTCACATTTCATGATATACATATAATCAGTAGGAACGTATGCAAACCCAAGGTTGTCCCAGTCTATGTCAGCTAGTTTGGTTGTTTCACTACTGCATTAGATAAATACAAGAATGCAAAAAAACATGAGAGAAAGACATCATTGAAGTCACAACTTAGGCACATTTTGTTGAACAAATTTCATTTTTCTCTTTTCCATTACCTTTAAAGAAATAGTAATTCTGCACATTTATTAGAAAATTGGTTCACAGTGGCTTTTTTGTGACAATTGTTAACAAGTTTATGATGTGACATATAACTAGTCCACTATATATGTTGGATTTCAAAACCTCCTTTATATTCATAGGAAGTACAATAATCCTCAGAATTATTCTTTATCCTTGTCTTTTAGGTATTATCATTTTCAATTAAAAACAAACTAGCGTCTTCCTTTCCATTACCAAGGTATAGTCCATAATAATATAATACAGTAAAGGCAAATTACATTCTGACAAAAAACAGGTGTTTGCTTTCCAGTATCCATTACTCCAATCATTCTACCTATGCCTCTGCATGTAAGCACTGGCAGCAGATGTAGTTCATTTAATCTATTTCTCAAGCATTCTACAATCATTAACCTTAATGTGGGTGGTTCAACTTCCATAATTTTATATAAACCTACGTCCAAAAGGATATTTTAAATCCATCCCAAGTCCATAACAAAGGCACAATTAAGTTTCCTCCTGCTTGAATCCCAACATGAATGAGTAATAAATCATTGAACTACAAATAGTGCTGTTCACTTTTCTAAGGTAGCAAGAGGTCATCTACAACAATTCAAGCAATGGATGACGAGCAATAAGGAGAATTTAAAGGAGACCAAAGAGAAGTATATGAGAAAAAAAAATTATGACGACAACTCTAAATTTCAAGGTTGAATCAGACAAGCAGCCACAACCAACACACACCAAAGGATCTCCCTGTACAGTTCAAAATGGAAATTATATTTTGAAGGATAGCAATATAACTCAATAATTTAGTCTGAAACTACTTGTCAGGAGCTCATCATTTTAATGGCAAAGACCTAATTGGCTTGTAGATTGGGCCTATCACTTGAAGCTACTTCCAGACCAAAATTGACTAAAGTCTACTTTACATAAACAAAATAATAATGATAAGAAAAAAATGTAGAAAAGAACGTACCTATAAGTGTCAGATACAATGGCGTCACGCCTAAAAGGGGAGACAGCTGGCAAGGCCTTAAAGGAAGGGCTCTGGTTGCAAAGCTGCAAAATGAATCAAAATGAATGAAATAGAACAAGCAGAAAGCAGCAGCAGAAGAAAGATAAGGAAAAAAATATACCTTGAGGGAAAGAGAGAGAGAAGAATCAGAGAAGGAAGGAAGAGGGAGAATAGAAGAAGCGTTGCGGGAAGGGCAAAGAAGGTAATTTGGGTGAAGAGTAGCAAAGACGGCCACGGTCTCCATTTTCGAGCAGTTTTCTCTTATTGTATATTTCTGGTCGCTGAGTCCTCCTCTTCTTCGTTATTTCTTTATGACCGCTGAAGAGGAAGAGGAAGAAGAAGAGGAGGCCGCTTATGAAATATGGATGTTTGCTGGTCCGCGTTGCCTTTTTTATATTTGCCGTTTGCTGACCTATTTTTGTCGGGAAAAAAATAATTTAAAAAAAAACAAAGAATAGTCCCAAAATAGTTCAAGTTTGGTAAATTAAATTAAAATTTTTAAATTGTTAAAATAAAAAAAGCCGTCGTTGCATGATAAGCTTAATCCTGAATCTAATGTGCCACATGATATAGAACTTTCACGGCCTTTAGTCATTGTGCACATTTTAAATACCTAAAATTTGCACTTGCAAAACTTGTGGAGAAGTCACGTGTTAGTCAGGATCTGATAACAACATTGTATGAGTACATCCATTGTTACGTTTAAATTGAAAATCGGATGGCAACATTCGTACTATTGATAAACATTCAAAATACACCAATTGCTACCTCCTCCGATGGCTATACAAAAATCAAAAATGTT
>CATIWF010146820.1:0-12839 GCA_949630135.1 Balakata baccata | reverse complement strand
ATAATTATGACGGGAATTGCTGAATTTGCTATAGAGTTAACGACGTCCAATTCCAATCCAAACAAAGCCTAAATTCAGTCACGTATTCCCTTTTGGCTCCTACGCGGCTTTACTCCCTCAAATGTTTCAAACCTTGCCTTTTCTATTTCAATCAAAACACAATGGAAGTTCCTTGTTCTTAGCCATTTTATAAATTCCCAAAAATAAAATCCATGATAAACAAATATTACTGTTTATTGAAAATTATATTTAAAAAATAACATTAAAAAAAAATCCTCAAGATATGTGGAGAATCTTAATTCATCAAACATCATGTTGGGGAAGGAATTGGACAAAATCTTCTAACTAAAGTGAGTTTCTCAAATTTACATTTCATCAATAGAAACTCAAAGCCAAGCACTGATTCTAGTGATGTAGTAGAACCCATATATACATATTGCTGATTAAAACAGAATTCTAATTCTAATAAAAAATAATAATAATCAAAAGAAATCTCATTTATTAGAGATTCGTAATTTACTATTACCATTAATGCTCTTATCCCGACAAATAAGCATCCTTCTGTGTCTAGCCTGAGCAGCCATGGCCTTCGTTAAATTCCCGTTTATGCTCCCATACATCATCCAAGTCCCACATTGCGACTGCGACTCTCCTTGCGGAGATTCGTTCAGATCAGGAATAGCACTTGGTCCCACACTCATCCCCATTCCACTGCCTGATCGGTATAAGTACACAGCCTGTCCGTGCGATGCATTCTTATCCATCACCAACGCTCTCTCATCAAAATTATTATTATTATTATTATCATTATGATGACGATAATGATTATCTTCAGCATTTGTAGCTGCTTTAACAGCACCTTGCTCTTCTGCTCTTCTGCTTGCTTTCAGTTCCACCACCACTTGAGGTTTCCCAATTTTATTGCCCAGAATTAGCTGTAAATTTTAAAATTATATACAATTAAGATAGTGACCCCATTCTCACAAACACTAACAAAGAAAAAGCTTAAAGCTGAATAAGGATAATGAAAACAAAATTCGGAGAAGAGAAGTGATTTCTCGGAGATAAAATTAGAAAAAGGAAAAGATAAAAGACCTCTTGTTTTCTGGTTTGCAGGCTCCTATTTTGTGCTTCCAAATGCATTAAATAACTCCTGTTCTGCTCTATCTCCTGATTTTCAACAAATTAGGGTTATTTTATTTCTTTCAATTATCAAAATAAATTGCCAAAAATTGAAGAAAAATAAAAATAATATTACGATGAATATTCTTAAGAGAAATTTCAAGAAAATTTCAAAATTGATCCAAAAATCCCAAAAAGAAAAAATAACTCACCTTCCTCAGTAATTCATTAGTTCGAGTGCATTCGTTTTTAATCTGCAGCAACTCCACTTTCGTCTGCAATGGCGTTATCAGATGGGTGAGTAATGGAGATAATATGATTCTTTTTTAGAAAAATAAATCCTTGCTAACCCAGAAAATTATAGATGAAACCCAGTAGTCAAAATCTTAGAAAAGGTTGAAAGGGGCCAAGTATGCGAACGGGGAATTTAGAAAATTAAAGAACAAAAGCAAGAAAAGCCTGAAGAACAAACCTTCTTAAGAGAGACTTTTGGTTTCAGGTGCTTAGGTTTCTCGTCAGATTCGCTGGGAGGGAAGGCGAGAGGCGTAGCAGGGCTAGAGGCCTCGACTTTGGCGGCGGGCTTTTCAATCTCCGGAAGAGAAGGGAGCGGCGACGGTAAGCTAACGCGGCGGAGAGAAGAGTTCTCCTCGGCAGATCTCCGCCTTTTAGTACCCCAAGAAGGCCAAGTTAATGGAAGCCGATTGACGGAAAGTATTAGCTGAGGAAGCTCTAGCAAGATTGCGGCGACCTCCATCTCATAATCATTCACTCCGTAGTTGGCCTGTAAGTGGGCGCTGCTGCTGCTGCTACTACTGGTGCTCTGTTTCATATTCTGCTTCTCTAATTTGGTCGAAAATTTCTTCAGAATTTTCCACAAATCCCTACATAAATATTGAATATATATGCAGTAGACGGTCCTTTCTCCTAATGGAGATAGGAAAACACAGAGAAGAGAGCAGGAAGAAAAAAGAAAGGACTGGATTTTAAGGGAACATTTTCCGAGAGGAAAGAGGAGAGATGAATTTGTAATTGTGTTGCTTGGAGACGGGGTTTTAGCTATTATGCATATAGGAAATCCATGGCGATGTGTGTGATTTTGACACGTGTCATTCAAATGGACACTCGACTTGGTCTTAGGGTTTATACTTTCTTTTTTTTTTTTTTTTTTTTTTAAAAAATTATGTTTTCAAGTATTGATGGTTTTGATTCTTTTAAAGGTTGAAGACAAGAATACACAAAAACCTGGGTTGAAATATCAAATTTATTTTCAGAACTAATTTTTAAATCAAATTAATGTTTAGAGCTATTTTAATTTTTTTTTTTAAAACTTTATTTAACATGAATATTTATAATAATTTTATAAAAAAGGGCAAAAAACAAATAATTTCTTAAACATAAATTAGACATCAAAATTCGGGAACTTAAATTTAAAATTAATATTGAACAAGTACTCTAGAATTTTATTTTGAACAAATTTTCATAATCTAATATTAACAATTTTGGAGATAAAAACAAATGAAACTATCTCAATTAATACACTTTTCATAAAATAGTTATAACGAGTTCATATTATTTACTTTTGAAAAATATTATATATTTTTTAATATATGAATATGAAGTAAGATGAATATGAAGAATTAAATTTGGTAAGTATTAATTAAATTAAATTACCAAATCGAATCTAAATGAATGAATTTAAATCTGAAATGTTTATAAATATGGAAAAATTTTGTATTAAATGAATCTATTAAAATAAAAAACAAATAAATCACATATTTCATGATATCATATATTTTCTAATTGATTTTGAAATTTTTTTCTCAATTAATTAGTTACATTGAAAATCCAAACATAAAATTACATTTTTTACTAGGAACAGGATCTTTTTCCTATTTTTGGAATTGAAATACGTTCTTTAGCATCAATTTACATTTTTTTCCCTTAATTTTTCAAAATTCGTTTTCAATTTCTTTTATTTATGAACATAAATTTTCAAATTTTAAAGAACATGTTAAGGTACATATGTGGATTAATTTTTTAAACAGGATCAATTGCAAGAATCTGAACATTTGCAAAATCCTTTTTTCTTTTGAAAGAAAGTAAATAAATCTTTTAAATTTTTTTTGCCATGATTATAGTCAAAATAGCTCATTACAACAGTGATATATGGTCATGCTCTTCAATATTAATTAGTTAATTCCTCATTTATTGCTTGAATTCAATCCATCATTTTTATAATTTTACTTTATATTTTTCTAAAAATTTTCGTGAACACATTTGAAATATTATTGTTTTCAACCAATATATATATATATATATATATATATATTGATTGGATGTCCACCTGAGACAAAGCTAGGATTGTTTGCATGGAAGGGTCATAATATTTTTAAATTTTTTCTTGAAGAGTGTCATCTTTCCAAAATGAAATATTTTTAAGAATAAATTTCACCGACGGTATTCCAACTATGTAATTTGTAACAATTCAGTTTTTCAAAAATTATTTTAGTTATAAAATAAAAATTAGATGTAATTTTATATTATAAATAATTTTTGAGGTATTGAATTGTTATAATTTATATAGTTGAAGTAATGTTGGTGAAATTCACCTTATTTTTAATAGTCTATGTTTAGGAATTGTCAAAAGATTAAAAATTCGGTGAAAATCTAATGAGACAATGACAATGTAAACAGCTATGTGAAGTCCTCATCAAAATCTTCCTTGTCGCTTCCATCTGCAGTCTTGCACTTCTTAGACTGCTTTGTTTCGACCTTTCTTTTTAATTGAAGAAACTATGGGTGATGGTGCGTTTTTCTTTACGGTTGCAGATTGAGTCTTCTTCCCGGTGACAATTGCTTTAATGGGCGAGCTCAGCTTCAGTTGATTCTTCTTCTGTTTACTCTCATATACTTTCGTTGCCTCTTCTTTGGTGAACAAACCAGATTCCATCGTCCTGTTATTACATTAGTTGCAGCTCTCTATCAGAATAAATACAGACAATAAAGATCACAAAAACAGCATGTTACCTCATATAGTACTCAATAGATAATGAGGTAAATGACGGATTGTGGAGTTTGAGCTGCTTGTATTACTTCTACATTCACTATAGCTGATCATCAGAACATAGGCTGCACAGGAACATGGATCCCACTAAAGAATACTATAAAACGTCAAAGTGACTTACATTTACCAAACAAATCAGTTATCACCGTAACAAAATGGCCCTGTACTTAACACAAGGGCTCGGAAGGAAACACCATCATTTTGTGAAAAGATAATCATGATGAATTCATACTCTCGCATACAGAAATTAAATGCGAAACTATATCCAAAATAAGCTAAGAAAGCTCACGTAGAATCATAATAATATCTCCAACATCAGAACATTTACTCATAACTGTACAAACATGTTAATCAGTTAGAGGCATACCATACAGATCTATCACAATTGTGAAAAAAATAATTCTTCACAATCGATGTTGACAACCAAAATGTAGATGCACTCAAACAAGGATGTGAATGACAAGTAGACAACATAGAAAGAAAGCATGCTATAACAATAATAGACTTCTCTGTATCTTTGTCTTGATAATGCATCATAACGTAATTGGCAATCTAACTTACACCTGCATATATATTATATTCTGATTCTAATTTCAAGATAGATTAACATTACTTTTGTTTCGTAAATGGGACTTGAAGTCCCTCATATGCAACCGTTATTGTTACCATTTCATTTCACTGACATACTTGTTGTTATCCGTCTCTTCTCAACAAAATACAAGCCTTAATCTTTAACATTGGGAAAATTCACCACACCTCATCAGCAGTCTTAAACATTCATTGCTAGGAGACCACCAGATGTTCAACTGATGCTGAGGTGGCTATAAATCCATTATATACAAAAAGCAGCAAGCATAAGAAACCAGAAATGAAATGAGTATCACATGAAAAACAAAGAGCATGTAAGGACAAAATGTCTCACCAGATTTGTGTCATTTCACTGGTAGGTAGTTGCTGGTACAGTGTTTCATAAAAAATCCTAATTGGATCTCTCTGCAATCACATAATAAATCAAATAAACAAGACAATGAAGATGGTCAATCAACCAACACATACTACCTCCTCAGGAGGATCTCTCTTCTGGCAAATATTTGTTAGTTAACTTGATCATTTATAATATTTGCACATTTGCTAGGTCATTGACATTTTTTTTGCTTTTGAACATTTATTTGGGTTATAAGCCTCTTCTTTTGCTTTACAATATCATTTAGCTTGTTACAATGTTTTTTAAGTCCATATGCATGTGCATTTGCAACAATCATTACTTAATATTTACATTTATATCACTTCATATAAGAAAAACCTATAACTCAACCACATATTTAAGTCATTCATCACCTTTTGATATCATATTCATACCACAACAATCATGTAATTTATATAGTAATAAGTCAAGTCACGTTGCACATAGCACGCAACAAACACATGTACCAAAAAAATCGTTATCATTCTTACTTAATTTATGACTTGACACGTACGACACACTCCTATTGCGATAAATTGATCCGTGACAAGTCTACCTTGCAAACACATTTACGCTAAAATCCATATGTATGCATGGATTTGCTATACTTTGTAAATGAATGATCTTTAGGAAACAGAGGCTCATTAAAATAACAATTATTAAATCTCGTAATAAGGACATCCCCAGTTAATGATTCAAGATATATGATTATAGAAAAAGATTCATATCCAATATATATTCTCAATCTCCTATAATGACCTATTTTTGTGTGATGTGGGAGGTCAATTAGGACATAAATAGCACATTCAAAAATTCTCAAATGAGAAATATTTGGTTCCTAGCTAAAAACCAACTGTAATGGTGAAAATTGATGATAACTAATTGATCTAATGTGTATAAGAGTTGTTACATATAAAATTGCATGTCCCCAAGCAATAATTGGAAGGTTTGATTTCATAAGCAATGGTCTAGCTATTAATTGAAGACGTTTAATAAAAGATTTTGTTAAACCATTTTGAGTATGAATATAAGTTATAAGATGTTCAACAATCATTCCAATTAATATGCAATAATCATTAAAGGCTTTAGATATAAATTTACCAGTATTATCAAGATGAATTATCTTAATAGCATATTCTGGAAAGTGTGCTCTTAATCGAATTAATTGAACAAATAATCTAGCAAATGCTATATTTCAAGTTGATGATAAACATACATATAACCATCTTATTGATGCATCTATTAACACCATAAAATATTTAAATAGTTTATATGGTGGATGAATTGGTCCACAAATATCATCTTGTATACATTCCAGAAATTTAGGTAATTCATTTTGAAATTCACCTGGTGAAAGTCTAATAATTAACTTTTTTTGATAGCAAACTGAATATGAAATTTCATTATATTGAAGAATCTTTTAGTTCTTCAAGTTCTTCAATAGATAGTCATATTTATAAGTGTAAAAATATTACAGAAATAGAGTCATATTTGTATAAAGAATCTATCTATAGAAATGATGATAACATTCCACGTTATCTAATTATTTTAATATTATAATAACATAAATATAATTGCACTCTATTATAATTTAAAACGTGACTCATTCTTTTTAGTAAGGGATAAATTTCTACGTTTCGCTGTGAAATTGTAAACAAAGTATGATATAGAGTATCTTTTTCCTAAACATTCCAATCAGTCGATCATTCTCAATATATATATTTTTTTAATCTATAGGAGATGTGGAAACTGAGATGTTTTAAAGAGGGACAAGTATCCTGGGCATTATTTTAATTACAGAATCAAATAGCTACAACATACCCTCCCTATCTTTTAGATTTTACACATTCTTTTTCCATTAACTCTAAAGGAACCATCCACAACTTTCCATCTGGGCTGCATCCAAGAAGTGGAATATGTTCCTTCTCTTTATCAACGAAAATACCAATTAAAAACTATAAATGCATCAATCCAGCCCAGAAATGGATCGGTTGTGGATAGGATCAAAAACCCAGAATTTATGCCAAAGCTAACACCTCAACTTTCACCCCCACCCCCCAAATTCTCCTATAAAACCAGATTCTTATAGAAATACAGAGCAACAAAAGCTGCAGTGAGATGGGTTGGCTATGGCGAGAGAGAAGGGGTCCTGCGTGGAAGCAAGGTTGGACAGAGCAGACCCTAGCCTCTATATCACCACCTCCCTTTCCTTTACTTGCCATTTTCATAATCATTTTCCTCCTCCTGTTCCTCTCATCCTATTTTAAGTACGAGTACCAGATGCAGCATACAATGGTCAAGTTCAAGCTATTTCTCTTGTTCTTGCCTGTAGTATTGATAATTGTTGCGCAGCTGATTTCCAAGTGCGAGAGTTTCTTTCTTCCTCCTACAAAAGCACAGTATGGCGCGGTTCGTCAAAGCTGGGACTTGCCTTGGGGGGTGGCAGTGTTGGTAGTGGTGCTTCTGGTGATGCTCTCTTACCAGTCTTCTCTGCGATCAGTTTGGTCTCCAATTGTACGGGTTAATTATTAGTTCTTCATATCATGTACTCAACCAGATATAAAGTAATTCAGGTCAATCCAGTCTCCCTCAATCTGAAACTTTCTATAAATTTGTTTGCTGAAGAGTAAGAGAAGAAGCAGTGCATAAGATCGCCAATATATAATTTGCAACTTGTTTTACAACATGACTAACATAATGAAAGCTAGATAAACAATTACATCAAGTCATGGGAAATGCATAGTTTACTACAAATCCCATGAGAAATACAGAGCCAACAGTGAAGCTCAATGAACAATTACACTAAAAAGAAGCTACCTTGTTCCAACAAGTTTGGGGTTGGGTCAAGTAGCAGGAGCAGACGGGGTCTTCATCTTGGGAACTTTAAAGGCAGTAGAGAACAATCTTGGAGTCTCTAAAATACTAATGACTTCATCGGCTTTTCTCTTCAAACTTCTGCTGTCCTAATCATGGATAAAGAGGCAAAATACAACATAAGCATACAGAACAAAGAATATCATATAGAGGATCTTAAACATGCTCATGTGATATAAACAAATCACAGTGATGATGCACTTATCCAACCAAGCAATTTTTATTGTTCTTTATGCTTTGGTGGTCTTCAGTAAATTTAACAAGGAGGTTTGCGTTCATAATAACTAATTAGAAAGTAACTTTTCAGAATCCTTCAAGGAAACAACAATTTTTCCAGAAGATATTTCTTTATTCACAACAATATCACTTCCCTTACAATGACTGCTTTTGGCTCGCATATTCGAAGGTTTAGGTGCTGCATTGCAATGTTTTAGTGCAGGGGTAACTAGAGCATTTCTGGAGTTTTCGTTGATTCCAGTTCCTGGGAGAGTTTAAAAAGCTCCTCCTTCATTTTATCTCGGTCAACTTCCACCTCAGCCAATTTAGATTTAAGACTCCCAATCATGTCATCTTTCTCATTATTCGATGCCTGCAGCAGCTCCATGCTGACTAGAACTTTTGAGATTGCCTGGTCAACCTCCGTTTGCTTACTCTACAATTTATCAGTGAGATTGCTCTCTAATACACTGTATTGATTCCAGACAAAACTTCTCTTTCAGTAGTGCAGTTATTGTGAATGCTTTTCGGAAGAAAGCTTCTCATATTCAAACTTTAACCTTTTAATTTCTTTATGCAACCTTTTTGAAGTACTAGAATTTAAATCACCTTGTCTACTTTCTTCCCTTTTGTTTTCGATTTCCTTGGAATTTGTCTAAGGAGAATAGAAAATGTAAATCTCTGTCAGAATAGCCTTGAGAAGGGAGATCCACAGTGAATTCTACAGAATGCAAGAAAACGTACTTGCGGGATCTGAGAAAGGTTGCCAAAAACAGCTTTGAAATCTAGCAATTCATCTTCAGTTTGTTCTGCAATTTATAGAAAGTAGAGAAATGAAATATGTAAAATAATAGTTTCAAAGCCACAAGCGAAAGTACACTCACTCTCTCCCAAAGTATGGATCAAAAGAAGATGAAAATATGAAATAAAGAAAAATCAAAAAAATAAAAACACCTAATTTTAATTTGAGAAGAGAAGTCTCTCTGTGCTTCAGTCCAATCATCAAATCCGATTTCACAGCCTCAAGCAAGCAAGCCATGACTTTCTCTACTAAAGAATCCTTCTTCTAGACACACAATCACAATAAAAATTACAAATCTTTTAAAACCCCCCAATCATAATCTGGAATCCCTAACTTACAAAGTTCAAAAGGAACAAAATTTCCAGGAAACATTGGACTAACCTGTGAAATGTGATATTCGTAGAGTCTTACTTTGGAGACCCATCTCTCGTGTTGTAATTTTATTCTTTCTTCAAGGAATTTTCTATATTGGAGGAGAGATTGGAGCTGTTCTTGCTGATTCCTGTGCAATTGTACCATGCCGTCAAACAAAATATCAACCTGACAGCCGTTTCTAACAGCCATTGACAATATTATGGCAAGAAGAAAAGAGTAAGGGGAAGATGGTGAAATGGAGACTGGAAACCAGATTTTACTTTTCGCAGAGTGGCGCTATAATTGGAAAAAGCGCTTTCAAGTTTCAATTGAACTGTTTCAAAAAATTTTAAAAGGAACAGGGATTTTTTTTTTTTTGAAAAGTAAAGATGAGACTTAAATTACTGCGAGTCCAAGTCCAATAACAATACATCGTTCAGAAAAGGAGGGGTCAAGTTACTCCAGTCCATGAAATCGGACAAGGAAACAGCAGCCCTTGCTAAAACATGGGCAACATGATTCGCTGATCTCTTAACAAAAGCAATACAAAAATATGGTATATAAAATGTTGGGAAGAAACTCATTTTATTTTATTTGAACTCATGTAAATATTATATAGCAATAAATTTTATATAGCTGAAAATTTAATATAAAATTAATCCACGTTATATCATAATTTTCATAATATTAAGTTAATAAATTAGAATCAAAACAAACTTTTAAAATCAATTATTCAGATTTAAAAGCATTTAAGACATATTTCAATAATCTCTTCTCTATCTTAGTTGCTGTAATATTTTTTTTTTTAATTTTGGCATATTTTGGATACAGACATAAGCATTTATAGTTTATGGTTATAGGTCATAGGCATGATTATGAGAATAGATATGACAATTTTGTTGTCATAAGTATAGACATGAGCATATTTTTGTTTGTACGAGCATATGCATGATTACGAGGTATAGGTATAATATTTTTGACTTAGGCATGAACATGAACATGATTTTATTTATCATTGCATTTTACATAAGCATATCTTTGAGTAGACATCTCTTCTCCTTTTTTTCGGCTTCATCTTGTTGTTTTTTGCATATTTTCTTTTTTAACGATCTAAACATGGCTTCTTTCTCATATTTTTTTTTGTCATAGATCCGTAAGAAATATAGTTTTGATATCGCTTTATTGATTTTTTTTAATAGAAGAGTATGATATATAAAATGTAATGAAAAAAACTCATTTTATTTTATTCGAACTCATGTAAACATAATACAATATTGATTTTTATATAGCTGAAAACAACATAAAATCATCATAAAATCAAATCAAATCATATCATAATTTTTCTAATATCAAGCTAACAAATTAGAATAAAAATGAAATTCATAAAATCAATTATTCAAATTTGAAAATATCCAAAGCATATTCAATAAGTTCACGAAGAAGGACACGACAATCCTCAATAATTCTACCCATAGGAGAAATGTTAACAGACTGGAATTGCACTGCTTGAACAACAAGAAGAGCATTAGACTCCACAATCAGATGTTGCTGTTCAAAAGTCTTCAACCAACTGAGAGCCTCATGTAATCCTATAGCCTCAGCTGTCATTGGACACGTCACAGAGCTTTGAAAGAATCTAGTTTGAACTGCAATGAAGTCACCATTAAAGTCTCTGATAATAAAGCCAAGACCAATCCTCTCTGTACCTGCAAAAACAGAAGCATCGATATTGCATTAATAGAGCCCATTTATGGTTTGCTCCATTTTACAAGTGCTGGAACTGAGTTGTGACAACAGGAAGATGGTTGAGATTGTGCGAGTTGCCATTGCTGAAGAAGGTTAACAGCATCAGAAACTAGATGGATTGAAGATTTACACTTGGAATTTCAGACATGGTTGTTTCTATAACCGCAGCCAAATTGCAATCATCAGGGCCACATCTGCTCATCATATAGCTCCACTAATCCTATAAGGATGTGAACAAATTACCAGCAAATCCAATTGGAGAAGAATACCAAATCTCAGCTGCCATTGGATATACAACGAGACTGTGGTAAATAGACTCCCCTTCGTTGTGGCAAATAGGGCACCAAATCTGTACGTTGACACGTCTAGTTTAAAGGTTTTCCATGACTGGCAAGCATCCAGCACAAGCTCTCCAACATAGCGATTTAACCTTAGGAGTGTCGAGTGACATATAAGTTCCAAATCCGATTCCACATAAGACAGGCATCAATATTAACACTGTCATTTACCTCTCTCATCAATCCTCTATATGCACTCTTAACATAGTACTCCCTTTTGGGTTCCCAGCACCAAAACCAATCATGTATTCTTCGACAACTTATGGGAATATAAGAAATGAGCTTTCTATCCTTATCATTAAACAAATCTGCAATCACTTCATCATCCCATACTAAACTCTCAACTTGCATCAAGGAATTAACTTTGGCATTCTCCAAACCCAAGACCATTTCAGTAGAAATATAACCATTATTAATATCAGGTAACCAAGCATCCCGCCATATACTAATATCTTTCCCATCTCCAACCTTACGACGACAACCCAATTTAACCATATCCTTTGCTGCTAAAAAGCTACTTCTTGCATAACTAGGGTTATTGCATAACTTTGCATCAAAGAAAGAAGATTTAGGATAATACCTTGCCTTAAAAATGCGAGCAACCAAAGAGTGTGGTTGAGTAATGAATCGTCACCCCTGCTTTCCAAGTAGTGCCAAATTAAATTCGCGTCTGAAACCCATACCACCCACTGATTTTTGCCTACTAAGCCTATCCCACGACATCCAGTGAATACCACTTTCTTGCCCATCACCATTCCTCCACCAGAATGCATTAAGCATATGCTCAATTTCTGAACACAAACCAAGAGGAAGCAAGAAGACACTCATAATATATGTTAGGATTGCTTGAGCCACTATTTTAACAAGAATCTCCTTACCAACCCTGGATAACATCTTTGCACACCACCCTTGAATCTTATTCCTTACTCTATCCTTAACAAAGGTGAATACATGATTCTTATCTGGTCCAACAAAAGATGGCAATCCTAAATACTTACCATTGAAACCTATCAATACAACTCCAAGCATACTACTAAGTTGCTCCTTTATCACAGCTTGTGTATTTATGCTGAAAAAGATATTTGATTTCTGGAAATTAATAACTTGTCCAAAAGCTTGCTCATAAGTTTGTAAGCATTGTTTTATGCTTTTGCACTCACTATTAGTGGCCTTGAAGAAAAAGAAACTGTCATCTGCAAAAAACAGATGACTAATAGTTGGAACTCCAATCGCAACCCTACAACCATGAAGAAGACCTTGGTTGACATACCTCCTGATTAAGGCAGATAGTTCCTTAGCGCATGAATAATGATTCTTATATAGCTGCATGTTACCGATTGTTATATACTGACTCTAGTT